>OZ010742.1:7719607-7911319 GCA_963932245.1 Tachinus rufipes | reverse complement strand
GCGGAAAACATTGCTGTTGTTCACAATAGTGTGGCAGAAGAGCCATCAACCTCGACTCGTCGTCGTGCCCAACAATTGAACATCTCACAAACATCACTGATGCAAATTTTAAATAAAGATTTGAATTTATAAATTTCAATTCACTAAGAGCTGAAGCCTACTGACTATTTCAAGCGTCGTCAATACGCCAAATAGTTGGTTGAACAGACAGAAGTGAATGGTGTCTTGACAAAGAAAACCATCTTCAGCGACAAGACACACTTTCACTTCAGTAGATTCGTTAACAAGCACAATTGAGGCATTTAAGCAAATAAGAATCCACAAGTAATTGTTGAAAAGCCGATGCATCAACAAAGAGTGACTGTTTGGTGCGGTTTATGGGCTGGCGGCGTCATCGGGCCGTACTTCTTAAAAAATGAAGTCGGCTAAGCAGTCACCGTAAATGGTGTTCGCTATCGCAAGATGATAACGGACTTCTTTTGGCCAGAAATTAAGGATATAGACCTGGACAATATGTGGTTCCAACAGGATGGTGCCACTTGCCACACAGCTAACAAAACAATGGCTCTTTTGCGCAAGAAATTCAATGGCAGTGTTATCTCACGTCGTGGCAATGTTAATTGGCCGTCACGATCATGTGATTTGACATCGCTAGACTTCTTTCTTTGGAGACATTTAACAGAAAAAGTATACATCAATAAGCCAACAACAATTCAAAAGCTAAAGAATGAGATAATTCGGCAAATTAACGACATTGAACCTCAATTATGTCTCGGAGTCATTGAAAATATCGTCCATCGGATAGAGGTATGGCCGATATTTTTGTTTCACATATAATTGTCATAGATCCTATCTCATAATGAAAAATATTAAAATAATTCTATAAAAACTTTTTGTTTTATTTACAATTAACATCGTGCAAACTAAAACTAGTTGGACCACCCTTTACATACTAAACTTCAACAGAACAAACTAAAATTAGTCCCAAAATGCGCAATTCAATGTAGATTCATGTGCTCAAATTATCTTATGTAGGCCCAAATTAAAGTTTTCGAGTACAAACTGTTAAAATCATACTAAAACTCAACAAATCAAACTAAACTAATCTCAAAAGATGCGCTTGGTACAAAGTTTTCGAATTAAACGCTAAAAAATGTCGTTAGGATACTAAAGCTAAACAGAGCAAACTGAAACTAATCCCACAACTAGAAATTCTACCGGACAACATCTGAGATTACCTAAAATCTAATGCATATGAAAAGCAAAAAAACACATTAAACACCGCCAAACCAGATCAGACCCAATACTAACAATACATGAATAGTAACTTTGAGTTCGTGTTTCAAAGCATCAGTCGTCTGTGTATGGTTAGTGTAATCCTTAAGGTTTCTTCAAAAAAAAAAATCCAACAAAGTTAATTGCGCAAAAGATCGATGCTTACGTTGGCTGTATGGCAAGTGGCCCCGACCTGTTTAAACCAAATGTCATCCATGCTCTTTAATTGTTGGTAATAAAAATTCGTTTAGCATAGCACAGTAACGTTTGCTATTGACGGTAACGGTGGCTCCTTGCTCATTTTCAAAGAAAAATTACCCAATAATGCCGCCGGAACAAGAACCACACCAAACGGTTACTCGTTGTGGATGCATAGGCTGTTCAATAGTAATGTGTAGTAATTTCTAATCCCCAAATGCAACAAATTTGCTTCATCGGAAAAAAGAATTTTTCGAAAAAAAATGCTCATCTTCGGCCAACAATGAACAACTGAAAACGCATCGGATGATTATAAAGCTTTATTTCTTGTACTAATTGAACTTTGTAGGCCTTCAAACCGAGATCTTTATGCTAAATTCTTCTCAGAGAAGTGCGAAAAATGTTCAATTTCTGAGAACAATGACGAGTTGATATTGATACATGTTCACGCACACTCTAAGCAACAGCACTAATTTTTTTGGCTGATTGCACTGGTCTATAACGTGAACGTGCTGTTTTATCCACTAACGATCCAGTTTCGCAAACTCGTTTCACAAATTAGTCCACAAATTGCGTTGAAGGCACTTCATTTTTATCAAATTTGTTTCGTAAATTTCTTACAGTTTGAGTAGAAGACTCGCCACTTTGGAAGTAAGTTTTCATTATTTCCCAACTTCGTTTAAGTGTAAAGCATCCCATTTCGTAAATGTCAAACATAAAACTAAATTTCTGTCAACTCATAAATGTCATTATACCTTTGAAAACCAAAATAAACGGTAGTTCAAATTCGAAACGTTAATATTTATGAAGAACCTTTAAATATTTATATTATAAAATGTTGAAAAAAATGTCTATTTTATATACATTTTATAAGCTCGTGCATAATTTCTCTATCAAACCCACATTACTATATGCCTAGCAAAAATTCCTTAATCAACCCAACATAAAGCCTTTTTTGAACTCATTAAAACGTTTGTTATAATACAATTATTAATTGCTGACATTATATTTATTATATAAACTTCTCAGAAAATAAACTTCACACATACTTTGCGTGCTTTATAACAAGTCATAAGATAAAGAAAATAATAATGCATTAAACATGCAAATAGTTAAGCACCGAGAAAACAATTTAAAATAAAATACCACTAACCCAATAATTTCATACTCCATTCAACAACAGATATTTAAAGCAAGCAAAGCCTAAACGTCCTTGCTTTCAGGTTGACTGATTAAACCCTTTTGTTTATTGTAATGTACATCGCATTCAATATAATGAGGCTTATAACCTTTCGTAAAAAGTGTTAATGTATATCCTCTTTTAAAATAATATTAGTATTTTTGCTACGTGCGTCATTACCGTATCCAGGAGACGTTGTCCGGTGGTTTAGTTTAAAGTACACATAGCGTGTGAATTGCTGCAGGTAAAGGGGACACTTCCTTCCGTATGCCATTGGAGTGTGCAGGCAGAATGCACTATATAAATCCACCCTTTGGATAACCTTTCGACCACAACACATGAAACATGCATGAGGTGTAAAAACGGAATGTTCTCATCGATCGTTTTGATTTTATATTATTAGAAACTTTAAATCATAAAATAATATACCTTTAGATTTCACATTATATTGACTGTTAAATTTTCTTATATTTGATTCTTATATTAAATTGATTTGAATTGCTATATTTTATAGGTTTGTCCATGAAAAGTAATAACATAACTCCGTACTATACATTGTAATTCCCACCATTAGACTACTTACGTAAAGCGCAAAATTGTCACAATAGCATTCAACCCAGACAATGTCCTAAATGTTTATTATTGTTAGATTAGTGTGTTTAGAACCATTTATAGCATAGACACTGTATAGATACAACTTATCATGTTTTTGTACCGTTTTTGGTACGAGTACACTAAAATACAATTGACATTGACAATACATTCAACGGTTTTAGTAATCTACTAAGGTTTTGTTTGATGTTTACCATGGAGCCAATTAAGCTGATGCTTTTTTCTAAGCATACGAAAACAGGAACTAGTTAATATTGTAGACTACTACTACATTTTAAAGAATTTATTAAAAAATTTCCACGCTATCCTGGTATTTCTTTAATTATAGCATTAAGTATATAATAATAATTTATTTATCTTAATATATTTTTGATTACATTTCTAGAGTTTGATGGTGCTTATTTTCAAAATATTACAAAAATTCAAGAACTATAGATGGGTAAAGATGCATTTTGTCTAGAAATTTCCGAATTCCACTATTTTCTTTCATCATTTCTACTGGATAAGTAATTAAAATTTGATTTATTTAATTTTTTGTTAGCAACAAATTAAAATTAAAAAAATAACTTTCAATCAAAGCGATTCTTAAAACAATTAATTCTTATAAATGTCACCTTTGCTATTTCAATTAGAAAACTTAACAAACTTGCTCCCAAACCAAGTAATATTATTAAAAAAGCTCCTTTTAAGTGATGAAGTTTTAACGGTTCAGGCGCCTGATCTGAAACAATTACTTTTGAAGGTAATCTATATTTATCCCATTTATTAATCAATCCATTTTCGCCCAATCTTAAATACATTTCATGCAATCTATACACAAGAGGTAATCCTTTTCTGGTGTAGATTATTAGTCGCATTTCCCACGACTCTTCCATTCTGGTTATTTTAGGTCTTCCAGTTGCATCCAATAAGTTATTTATTTGCAAATTAATAACTCTAGTGACCACACTTAAAGCAAAATCTCTTTTATCGGCAACTCTTAATATACATTCATTATTACCAGTCAATAAATTACAATTAATATAATTTTTATATATTTCATTTCCTAATGTAGTATTTTGCATTTTAATCAATTCTCTTGTTACTTGGTGTCCACCATAGCTAATTCCAGATTCGTATAATTCTTGCAAATTTGTAATTGGCTTATTGTAGGGTGTTACAATTAATGCTGTTATTAATCCACCTTGATAGCAATTTGTTATTAATAAATTGTAAGTTGTCCACATTATAAATAGCCAATTTAATTTCTTACTTGTTGGATGGGTTGGTAAAGATGAAAACATATTTCTCCAAATATTAAGTGCGCAATAGTTATATGATTGAAAGCTTTTAGTTTCATCAAATTTTAATACATAAATGATGATAGTAAAGGTAATTAAAGTGATTAGAATAGAAACCCATAATTTTTTTGAAAACATTGTTAGTAAATTCATCCATGAAGGTAGTGCCGCGGAAGGGACCCAGAATACCATTTCATTATTGTCACCATAGCGACAGAAATCAAAATATTTATAAAACGTCCAATTAGTTGGTATTCCAAGCAGAAAATCTATATTATTTTGATACACTTCTCCATATAGTTTTGTCATATTGCCATTGGATTCTATAAATCCCCATTCTATATGATTGTGATTAATAAATTTCAGTTTAAATTTTAATTGTTTAGATATTTCCATTATAATTGCAACTAGAAAACCAGTATCTAAATTATCATCAACGAAAGGTTTAATTTTTAATAACATAGTTCTATATTCGCAACCTTCAAACGTTTTCACTGCACTTTCATTAAACCAGCTTCTATTAAAATTATTATTACATTCACACAAAGAATAATAATTGTTTAAATTGCATCGATCCAAACTAATAGGGTTGTACGTGTAGAGTTTTAAGGATTTAGTTATAATGATAACATTGATTAAATAAAATTTCCATACCAATTTGAATATAGTCATTAAATCTTTATTTCCCAAATAGGCGATTATTGTTTTGGTTCTTGAATCCCAATTCATTTTAGTTTGTAATTTTCTTAAATATATTTCAAGATTTGTATAATTGGATAAATATATAAAATGGTGTTGAATATTTTTGAAGTTGTTATTAAAATTGTTGGTAATATTATTTTTAACATAAGCCAATTCATGAATGCCAATATTATTTATACTGTAATTAGTGTCGTATGAAAATAGCAATTCGTTAACTTCTAAATGATTTATTAATTTTAAACCACAGTCTAGTAGTTTATTGTTGTATTTTAACCCTTTTGTGGTGTTTAAAATTAATATAAAAAGTAATATAAAGTACATGTTTGTACTCACAGCAAAGACTGACTAGATTGCTTTGAAAAGACTTCCTTTAAATGTATTTTTTTGTGATTAAATTAATAGATGCTTTTAAAAGTATTAAATGTTTATCATAAAATAATAAATCAATTTATTCAAATGATTAATGCTAATAGAATATTTATAATAATGGATTTTATTAAGGAACTAATTAAACGCTTGTTTATCGTCTATAATTACAAAGTTAGAAATTATTCATTTCTGGTTATTACTAGAAAAATGTATAATAAACAACAACAACAAAATATAAATGTGCAATATGTTAGTGTTTCGAACTATCGAATATTATTGCTCGGTTCAATCCTTGACAGGACTAATTGTGAACTTGCTCTTTATTATTTATTTGGAAGTCACCAGCAAATTAAAATCACGAGTTGTTTCCTACTCCATATTATTATGCAAAATATTAATATTATTGACCGGTATTGTTTTAAATATCGTGCGTTAATGATAATTATTATGACTGGCATAATCGCGATAATAAATAAATGCATTTTAAATGAACAGCGTGGGCATATTGTAAGAGTAAACCTACGTCGTTATAACAGAGAATTATGATGTTGATGGGGCGTTTTTATAACTAGTTCAACTGAATGATGTTTATGACAATTGTTCAAGTCTGCAGTGGGTATTTTTAAACGGCTATGAAATAATAGTAATGTCAAGAACAAGTATTTTACGTGCGCTAGCAATTTAAAATAGAAATAATAATTTTCTTATGATTTTAGTATGCTTTCTTCCCAATTCAACACAATTTCTATTCAAATATATACACAGTTAATTAATTATTAAACAACGTAATAAATACATTTCATGTTCGAGTGCTCTTGGCTCCACATCGAAGACACTGTATGAATGAAGATGGCCATAGAAGGCACATTAGTATGCAAAGCGAATTGTGCTATTGGTCTACTAACCCACTTGCTGAGTTCAAAAACGAGTAGGTGGAATGAGTTGTATTTGATAGGACCTCTGATAGTATCAATAAACAAAATAAATAGTAATATATCGAGAGGTGAAGAGAAAGGTAATACAATAGCTTATTGAATTGAACGATTGCAAGGAGGTTTAAGTAGAGTAGGAATTACATACGACTGTTTTAATTCTAATTTTAAAATGTAGTTATTGGAAGTAGTTGTAACAACATCAAATAAGTTTTGTCTCTTTTTTATTAAGTTATTTTTTAAATTTTTGATCTATTATACAAGGTGCTCCATAATTAAACTGCCAAAAGTTCAGGTTAAAATAAACCTTATTTTGTAATTTATATTTTTTTTGAATACAAATAATATAAATTTTTATAACAACAAAAAAAAATGCCCAAACCGTATCCATGAAAGTAATGTTGCAAAAACGCACACGTTTGGTAATTGTATTTAAAAAAGTATAAAGCACACACTTAATTCAACAAGTAAAAAATAAAGGTTAAATTTACGTTAGAAAACGGCAACAAAAATTTAGAAACCGTGTGTTGTTTTACACACGGTTTCTGAATTTTTTTATTTTTTTACTAAAAAAGCACACGTGCGGTAAGTAATTGTATTAAAAAAACGACAAAAAATTTTGAAAAATTGCAGCTTGCAGCTTGCAGGTTTTTATTTTTATTATTTTTATGTTGATTCTTTATAGTTCATTTTTGGCTTTTCAAGAGCGTCTAGAGAGTTTTATTTTTATTTTTCTTGAGCACTTTAAATATTTAACGATCACTTCGAACTTTTCAAAAACTCTTTAGTACTTTCTTGACTCTTTTAAAAAATCTTTTACTTGGCTTTTGCTTTTAAGACTATTTCTTAAATTTTTATATTTTAGGTCCTAAAAAATTTTCTCCAATTTTTAAAAATGTTCTAAAAAAGTCATTAACTTCTCGACTTTTTTAAATTTCTCTAAAAAATTTCTTAAGCTTTAATAGTTTATCAACCTTGTTGGGGGTCTTAGGTTTCACGTTGGGCGTGTGATAAAACTTTTGGTTGGCGTAGATTAATTTTAATAAAAACATCTTTTAAAAAAGTCGTGCAGGTGTGAAGAAGCCTAGAAACGTTGGTTTGTAGGCACAGATGTGAATGTATTGAGAAAACCCTTGTTTGAAATGTTATTGTAAACTAGTTGCCCCTCCCAGGTAAACCTGAAGCAATAGATTAGCGTTGAACTGGCATAAAGATTAGATCACAACCTCCTCTTGTGACAAAATAACTTCTGACGTTCGCACAGAGGTCTAAATACTATTCTCTTTATGACAAACGCTTGAGTAAGTAGGTGGGTCACTCCAATCTAAACTATTGACTCGTTATCATGGTTTGGAGTGGCCCACCCACCCACTCAAGTGCTAGTTATTAAGAGATTGGATCACAATTTTCTCTTGTGACAAAATAACACAGAAGTTTATATATTATTTTCTTAATAACAAACACTTGGGTCGGTGAATTGCCCAATCCAATCTAAACTATTGACTCGTTATCATGGTTTGAAGTGGCCCACCTACCCACCTCAGTGTTAGTTATTAAGAGGTTGGATCACAACCTTCTCTTGTGACAAAATAACTTTTTGACGCCCGCACACAGGTCTAAATACTATTCTCTTGATAACAAACATTTAGGTAGGTGGGTGGGCCATTCCAATCTAAACTATTGACACGTTATCATAGTCTGGAGTGGCCTACCCACCCGCCCAAGTGTTTGTCATCAAAAATACTTTATACCTATTTAATTCAGGCAAGTTTAATTTAACTTTTAAAGACTGATGATCTTGCGTATTTGAATGATAAGCCTTAGATCTATAATAATAATAATCATAATAATAATAATAATAAAAAAATAATAATAATAATAATAATAATAAGCTGAGGAAACCTAAAATAATAATAATAATAATAGTAATAATAATAAGCAGAGAAAGCCTTCAGGCTTACGGGCCTTGACAATCCCGCAGACCTCCAGTCAACCGTTCCGTCATATAGGCTAGCTCCCTATATGATGTGTATTACTTGCTCCTATCACAAGAAGTAAAACAGCCTCGGATGCGTCAGATATGCGGGCTCTACCTGACGCAGCGGACCGTCAGCCCAACGTAGAGACCGATGAAGCAAGTGGCGTCACTCTACGTACTGGTTCCACAAGACAGCAACGACCTAAAAAACGAACAAATGTGCAAAATAAACCCGGACCTGCACAACTTCAAACAGCCGAACGTGTTTTACAAGATCCTGAACTCGTAACCACTAAAGTTGGATTACCAAGGCAACGCATGAAATGGACAACTGAAATGAATAGCCACATCATGCAATGCTACTACAAAGCCACAAATCTTGAAACGGACCTTACCCTATACCGATATAAACTACGAGATCTATTTATAGAAAAGTTCCCAGAGCTAAATAACTTATCTGAACAAAGAATTGCAGACCAAAAGAGAGCCATAGAAAGAATCAACCTGATCACTGAAGTTGAGTTAGTGAGAATAAAAGCCAAAATAAAAAATGAAACTGAAACCAACAATGACATTGCCGATCGAAAAGAATCAATTAACTTGGACGAAAGACTCCAGAACAAAAAAAACGCAGATCAACAAGAACAAGCAGAAGTACCAGCTATAGAAGACATTTGCTCACCAGATAAGGTAAAAACTATTTTTCTTGAATATTACCTTAAATACAATGGCTTGGACCCAACCGTGAGACCAACCTTACCTAGGTACCAATACAAAAACAATTCCAACACTATTATCCAGAGTGTTAACCAGCAACTTAGAAGTGAACTACATACACAACGACATGAATTTAAGTGATATTCACTGTTCTATATACTGCGCAGCTGCAACAGCACTACAGCTAAATGGGCAAGAGATTGGACATAAGCAGACTAGAAAAACTGGGCTCATAAAGCAGAAATGGGAAATTAGACTCAAAAAAAGAGTAACAAACCTAAGACTAAGTATTGGAAGAACTCAACAATATGCCAATGGAGGAAGAACTAAAAACCTTATTCGGAATGTTATGCCATACTTCAAAACTATGAGTACATCAGATATAGACCCAAAGCATAATGAAAGAGTGAATGAGTATCTAGATCTCCAAAAACAAAAGCTAGCTGCTCTTAGCAAAAGACTTAGAAGATACAGAGAAACAACAAAAAGAAAGCAAGAGAACAGGCTTTTTGAGCAAGATGAACGAAGATTCTACAGAGCCCTACAAGCAAATGAAGAGGTAATACCAAATGCACTAACACCTCAAGAACTTGAAACATTCTAGGGCGGTATTTGGTCAACTGAGGCTAAACATACTAGGCAAGCTCCATGGATTCTGGAAGAGAAAACAAGACATGCAAACACACAGGTCATGGACTTTTCCGACATATCTGTTAGTGACGTATCAACTGCAATTAAACAAACTAAAAACTGGAGAGCTACATAAAATACACAACTTCTGGTACAAGAATTTTAACGCAACGTGGAATTTTCTGGCAAACCAACTAGCAGCGATTGTTAGAAAAGCGGCCACTACACCAACATTTCTAACTAAAGGTGTAACGTATCTTCTCTCAAAAGGTAAAGACCTAAATAATCCCGCCAACTATAGGCCTATAACGTGTCTACCTACTATGTACAAAATATTAATCTATTATTTGCTCAAAAATATACGAACACCTAGAAACAGAAGACCTTCTTACAGACGCCCAAAACGGGTGTAGGAAAGGCGCGATGAGATGTAAAGAGCAGCTAACAATTGACGCTGTTATACTAGGACAAGTACGTACAACGCAGAGAAACCTGCATGCTGCATACATAGACTATAAAAAAGCGTTTGATTCGGTACATCACTCCTGGCTTATCCACACTCTGCACATATATAAAATAAACAAAATAGTCATAAACTTCCTAGCAACCACTATGAAAACCTGGCGAACAACAATTAACCTGAACACTGAAAAAGGTAATATTACTACTAGCAAAGTAATGGAAAAAGAAGAATATTCCAAGGAGATGCACTAACCAGAGCCAACAGAAACGTACAAATATTTGGGCATTATGCAGAACATCAAAATAGATCAAACCGAAGTAAAAAAGGATTTTCTCTTCAAATTCTCCCATAGATTAAAGACAATTCTCAAGACAAAGCTTAAACCTAAAAACTTAAGTAAAGCAATAAATACTTACGTGATACCTATACTTACCTATTCTTTCGGCATCATCAAATGGTCGGACACGGATTTAGAAGACCTAAACCGAAAAATTCGTACTTACCTTACTCAGTATCTAGGTCATCATCCCAAGGCATGTATGGAACGCATTACACTACCTAGGCGCAAAGGAGGTCGTGGCATACTAGACATTTTTAACCTCCAATACTCTATAGTAGAGGGGCTGCGAAAGTACTTCTACGAGAGAATTAACAACCCACTCATAGAAGCTATCACTAATCAGACAATAACTTTACACCCCTCAAACTAAAAGATACCATATATGCCCCCCTTGAAAACCTAGTCACTGACGACATGAAGATACAAAGATGGAGAGCCAAACAACTTCTTGGGTGTTTACAAAGCATGCTGAAATTTGACCACGTCAACAAAGCAGCATCAGTAGACTGGCTAGTTCAAGGCTAGATCTACACAGAAGCCAAAGGAAGCATAATAAGCATTCAAGATCAAGTAGTAAAAACGAGAAACTACCGTAAGTATATACTTAAAGAAGATCTACAATCAGACCTGTGCAGAAAATGCCATAAACATCGGGAAACCATTGAACTTATAATATCGGGATGCCCAGCCCTTGCTGCTACACAATACACGCGACGACACAACCTAGTAGCAGGTATAATACACCAGGAAGTGCTAAAGAACTGTAAACTAGCAAAAGGCGACATCCCATATTATAAGTACAAACCCAAGGCAGTTGAAGAAAACGACAGGTTTCTTATCTACTGGGACAGACCCATTATCACGGATGTAAGAACCCCTCACAACAGACCAGACATTGTCATACGAGATAAGAAAAGCCACAATACCTACCTGATAGATATTTCTATTCCAGAATCCTCAAACTTGCAAAGAAAGCACGACAAAAAGATCAATAAGTATATCGATCTGGCAATCGAAACAAAAGAAATGTGGAGGCAAAAATCAGTGCACATCATCCCACTGATTATATCAGCTACTGCCTTAAAACGTCTAAGCTCTAGTGATTCAAAATTAAACTTGTTGAGTAAACTGAGATGATCAAAGCCTCTGATAGGATAATATCCTTCAATTTTAAAAAATAAATATTTTAAAAACCTGCGTTGCACACTTTCAATTTGTTGTGTTTGATGTTGGTTCTGTGGATACCAAATTAAAGAAGCGTATTCCAGTTTAGAACGCACAAAAGATTTATATAGAGCCTTTAAGGCACTAAAATTTTGAAAACTATTGGTGTTACGATAAATAAATCCTAAAGATTTTATAGAACTCTGTACAAGGTTTTCAATGTGATAGTTAAACGTTAGTTTAGTATCAAAGTGAACACCAAGGTCTTTAAAAGTACTAACTCAACTGAACGGCTATTGATAAAATATTCAAACTTTATGGCATTTGTTTTGCGTGTAAATGACATAAACTTACACTTGTTAATGTTTAAATCTAATCAATTAGCAATACACCATGTGAAAATTTGGTTTAACATGTTCTGCAACTGAAAACAGTCATTGATGCTGTTGATCTTTGAATATATTTTAAGATCATCTGCATATAGAAGATGCTGACAACCTAGTGATGTGTAAAGGTCATTAATAAATAAATTGAACAGCATGGGCCCCAATATTGATCCTTGCGGAACACCAGACGTTGGAGAATAAGAATTAGATTTATAGTAATTGAAAGTGACATACGACTCATGCTTTTTGAGATAAGATGACATCAGTACAATGGATAAACTGCAAAAACCAAAAATTTTAAGCTTAGCTAAGAGAATATTATGTTCAACTCTATCAAAAGCCTTTGACATATCTGTATAAATAGTGTCAAGAGTTTTAGCTATTTCGTGTGTAATAACAGACAGATTTGTTACAGTTGAACGCCTTAGAACAAAACCATGTTGATTAGTGAAGATATAATGTTTAACATGGTTGTATATTTGATTATAGAGGATACGCTCAAAGACTTTGGCAATGTGTGGTAAGATTGCAATAGGGTGATAGTTATCAATGTTGTGAAGATTGATATTAATTTTAGGTATTGGACAAACAGAAGTTATTTTCAGATTATTAGGGAAAGTAGAGATAGTAATGGATAAATTGAATAAAATTGTGAGAGGATGACAAAACAGAATAGCGCAATCTTTCAATAAAAAAGCAAGTAAATTATCATTGCCAGCAGAATTTTTATTTGGAAGAGTTTTAAGAATCTTTAACACAGCATCTTCTGAAACATGAGAAAATGTAAAGTTAATTATATAGCTGCAGTTATCAAGGTTGACATTAGTAGACGGGAGAATGTGTACGGATTCAAAAAACTTAGAAAAGCCATTAGGTTCTTAGGATTATCAAATACTTCATTATCACTAATCAAAGTAGAAGAAATTCTAGATAAGTTGGATTTCTTTTAACTTTGCAAGATGGAATTGCAGCGCACTATTTAATATATTATAAAATTCAACAAAAGCAAAATTTACATCAGAAAAATTTAAAAGTTTACTCCTGTCAATATTGCTCAGATACGCATACAGTGCCGGGTAGTTACCTCTTTTATAGTTAAGTTTGACAGCATTTTTATTAACTGGAGACAAATCCGGAAAACATTGTAAAGCAAAAGTAAGTGCAGGATGGTAAAAATCTTCAGAAACTAGAGAAAATGTTTCTTTAAATAGTTGACATTCGATGTTAGAGTATACTAAGTCCAGAATATTATTTAAAGAATTCTTAATTGAATTATATTGCCTAAGACCCAAGAAAGAACAAAAATTTGATATAATAGATGCTTGGCTAGATAAACTAGTTGTTTCTGAATAGTTAAAATAATAATACACTGTTCTTTATCTAACTTACTAGCTAGCCAACTAAGCGCCAGACAGTTGTGGTTAAAAGATTTCGCGAGAAGATTTTCTTTGTTAGCAAACAGTTTTTTTTACAATCCCAACATTACTCTCTCTAACACTTTAAAAACTGTCCAAAAAAAACCTACATTGCCTTAGTCATTACCTAAACAAACTCCAGGTTATTGTAGAAAATATAAGATAAGAAAAAAGCTTTATTTCAGTAGACATGGTACATACAAACAATATACATATATAGACGCCGTAATATTTTAAACTAAACTCCAATTTTAATCCGGTTTACTTTATAAGTAAATATCAAAAACAGCAGTATTTCTGTCAGATTGTGAGCTTGCAAAAGTTGGCTAATTAAAAAGTTTGTCAAAAACGCATTCTAAAAGTATCTTGGTTAAATAGAAATTGTTTACATGTTTAAATGATTCCAAATTAAGTATATGATGCAAAATTGCAGTTTTATTTTTAGAAAAAAAACTAAAATATATTCACTACGCAGAATAAATAAAATATTTGAGACAGACAAAAACTAAATTGTCGGTCGGAAATACAGACTTTATATGCGGCAAAGCAAGGAAAGTATTGCAACAACTTTGGATTGAATTTGGATTTAAAAAATATGCAACTAGAACGCAGCGGTATAAGGTAATAAACTAAAGTTGTAAATAAACTGCGATTGATACACAAATCATGATAATAATTATACAAACAAAATGCAAAAATATATATCAATAAATAAATGTATATATAAGATGCTAAAATATATTAAAGAGTAGACGGACAAGGCGTGGCATGTAATTTCTGATTGTATAATGCTTCCTATGCAACACGAGTAATAAGAAATAGATTATTTTAGAGTATCAAGACAGTAAATAAGGGACATTAAAAACTGGAATTACACTAACAATGACGCAACTTATAATAGGTCATAAGAATTTAGAAATATATAATAAAAATTAAAAAATTAGATACGAAAATTCACAATAGACGGCGCGGAAGATGTAATATATACTTAAGTTAGGTTAGTTCATTTATTTAACGTCAGTCTATTTCTGTTGCCAGAGGTTAAGACTACCACATCTAAAAATTCAGAAATTTCAACCTAAATAATTGAGTTCTTTAACGTACACGTGACCTACTAAAGTTTTTCTTCTTATCCGAAAGAAGGCGTACTCATCACAATACATTTTTTCTTAACCAGAAAAACTGACTTACAAAAATGCTCTTTTTTGCACAGACCACTGGTTTGTTGAGTTTTGTGGCGTATAAAGAAGGTGTGGACTCAAAATGACGCTACGGAAAATTTCTGATCGATTTCACTAGTAAATTTTTTTTTGCGTTAAAATTACGATTTTTAAATCAAAATGCAATTTTTCAAAGTTATAAAAACGGAAAAAATACTAAAGCAAGATTCTTGTCCTCCCTCTTCCTCTGATCCGTTTGAATAAAATTGCCCCTATACTATTTCTATCGGAAAACTTGGAAGGCGTTAAACTGCTTGAGCATATAATCAAATATCCATTATTGTAACAATCAAACAAATTAAATACAATTAAAGGTTAATATTGACACTAGTATACTAGCTACTATTTAAATCAAACAAGTTAGTTTAAGCTGAAAACGCAGACAACGTACACCAAATTTAAAAAAAAACATTGTTTATTAACTAAAATTATTGAAGATATTATTAAAATGAAGATTGTGCTGACTTAAAAAACTATATGTGCAAGTTAATTTTCTATTACATCTCATCATGTCTATGACTATTGAAACAATGTTTACAAGAAATATTTGATAAATTTTTAATTATTGAATTATTTATTGTTATATTAACGAATAACAAAGTAAACGTTTAACATTATTATTATGATAAATTATCTTTTATTGCGTAGAAACTTTTAAAAGCTTCCATTAATATTGTTATAAGTTATTTATAAGAAAACCTTATAAAACATTTAGTCAGTCCTTGCTACGATTACAATCATGTACTTTATATTAGTCTTTATACTAATTCTACACACTACAGCTGGATTAAAATTTAACAATAAAGTATTAGACTGTGGTTTAAAACTAATGAATCATTTAGAAGTAAATGAAATATTATTTTCATATGACACTAATTACACTATAGACAATATTGGCATTGAAGAAGTGTCTTATGTGAAAATCAATATTACTCAAAATTTTAACAATAATTTCAAAAATATGCAATACCATTTAATATATTTATCTAATCAATCAAATCTTGAAATATATTTGAAAAAATTACAAACTAAAATGAATTGGGATTCAAGAACCAAAACAATAATCGCCTATTTGGGAATTGAGGATTTAATGACAATATTCAAATTAGTATGGAAATTTTATTTAATCAACATAGTCATCATAACTAATTCCTTAAAACTCTACACGTACAACCCTATTAGTTTGGATGGATGCAATTTAAGCAAATATTATTTTTTGTCTGAATGCAATAATAATTTCAACAAAATTTGGTGGTTCAATGAAAGCAAAATAACAACATTTCAAGGATGCGAGTATAGGACTATGTTATTTAAAATACTACCTGTCGTTGATGACAAAAATAATTTGGATACTGGTTTTCAAGTTGCTATTATATTAGAAGTGTCTAAACAAATGAAATTTAAAATTAAATTTATTAAACACAATTATTCGGATTGGGGAATTATTCAAACAGATGGTCATTTTACACAATTATACGGCGAAATGTATTATGATAATATAGATTTTCTTGTTTCAATACCAGCGAATTGGTCTTATTACAAATATTTTGATTATTGTCGCTATGGTAGCAATAATGATTTGGTGTTTTGGGTCCCATCCGCCTTACCAATAGGTTCATGGATGAAAATATTAAATGTATTTTCTAAAAATTTATGGATTTTTATTCTAATTACTTTATTTACATTTAGTATCCTGATCTATTTATTAAAATTAGATGAAATTGGTAATTTCCAATCATATAACTATTGCGTTCTTAATATTTGGAGAAATATGTTCACTTCATTACCAAAATATCCAACTAGTAAAAAATTAAAATTATTATTTATAATTTGGACATTATACAATTTAATTTTAACCAATGGTTATCAAGGCGGATTAATATCAACATTAATTTATACAACCTATAATAAGCAAATAACAAATTTGGAAGAACTATATGAATCTGGAATCGGTTATGGTGGACACCCAATAGGAAAAGATTTAATTAAATTACAAAATACCAAATTAACAGATGAAATATATAAAAATTATGTTGTTTGCAATTTAGTTGATGGTACGAAGTGTATGTCAAGGGTTGCCAATAAAAGAGATTTTGCTTTAACCAAAGTTACAAGAGTTGTTAATTTTCAAATGAATGATTACTTGAATGCTGATGGCAGGCCTAAAATATCCAGATTGAAAGAGTCATGGGAAATTCGATTAATGACCTACACAAAGAAAGGATTACCTATTGTATATAGAATGCATGAAATGTATTTAAGATTAAATGAGAATGGATTGATTGATAAATGGGATAAGTATAGACTGCCTATGAAGATAATTGTTAATGAACAGGAACTTAAACCGTTAGCATTTAGTCACTTGAATGGTGCGTTTATAATCATATTTATTGGTTTGATAGCAAGTTTGTTATGTTTTTTTATTGAAATAGTTGTTGACTGTTTAAATGTTAAATTATGTTAATTTAAAATACACAATGATAATTTTTGTTCATATATTAACAATCTTTATTGAAATTAATTAATTATTTTATTACTAGATAAACAACTCAAACAATTTGATAATTCGTATGACTTATTTATTTATAATTATAACCCAATAAACCTTTATAAATTATAATAGAATGGACAATTTATAAGTGATAAGCTCATCCCGTTTTTCTACTCTTGAGAGCTAAGGAAACTTATTGATTATCTTCTTCTTGCTTATACATACATTATGATACTGCTAGATTTTAACAATACATAAACATTTTTTAAAATAAATAATTATGTTCAAACATAAATACAACTTAAAAATCGTACTTTTTGATACTATTATCAATTTAATGAGTTTCAAGATTAAATTAACATTTTAATAAAGAAGTAAATTACAGTTTTTTGTTAATAGATCAATCATCTAAACCAATTAGAAATTCACAATATAAAATTAGCAACATTTAATTGAAAAACTAGATCTGACATTCAAAGTCAGGATTCTGGCTTGATTTCAAGAAGTAGGATCTCCGCCATGGCCAAACGTCACGCAGCCTTTCGGATTCTAGAGTGAGTCACCCGCCCAACTGTTGATCATCAAGAAATTAGGTTCATCTAATTTAAAGACATCTAAAGCTCATAAAAAAAACTTTTCTGTTAAGAAACTTTTCAAGTGGGTGGTTGAGTCATTTCAAATCATAATTAGCATTAAGTAGTTTAAATTAACCACACCACATCTACCCGACCAAAAGTTATCATAAAACTTAAGACTTTGTGAAAGCGTAAAATGTCTTTTTGTACAAGAAAAAGGAGATCAAATCTAATCTCTTAATGATCAACACTTGGGTTGGTGAATGGATCACTCCAAATCATGATTACCAGTAGTAAATTGTACTGAAATGCCCACTTGCCCGCCCAAAAGTTTCGTTAAAAAAAATTGAAGTTATATGTCTATTAGTCAGAAAAGAAAATAATGAATCTAATCTTTTGATTGCCGACATTTGGGTGGGTGGGTAAGTTACACCAGATCAAGATTACCTTCTAGTAGATTAAATTATAGCGCCTAAGAGTTTATGAAGAAATTAAAGGTGTTCCTTTCTTGCAAGCGTCAAAAAACTCTTTTTCCAAGAAAGAAGAGGTAAGTAGGTCATTTCAAATCTTGATTACCAACAAGTAGTTTGAACTAGAGTGCACAACCACCCTCCCACGAGTTTGTCATCAAAAGATTGAATTCTTCATTCCCTCTTCTGATTTAGAAAGCACGTAATAAAAAGAACTTTACAAACTCTTAGGCAATTTGGTGAGCACGTCAGTTCAAACTACTACCTGGTTATCAAAATCTAGGCTAACCCATCTACCCGCCCAAATATTGGTCAATCAAAGATTAGATATCACATTCTCCTTCTTGGACAAAGAAACTTTATCGCTTGCAAAGCGAGAAACTTCCAAATTTTTTTAATTACAAACTTTTGGGCAAGTAGGTCAGCACTTTAATTCAAACTACTTAATAAAAATTATGAATTAAACTAACCCGCCCACCCACCCAAGTGTTGGTTATCAAAAAATTGCATTTACTACCCCTCCTCTGCTATAAAGAATTCTAACGGCTGCAGAAAATAATTCTAATTTCTTATTGCTTAACAAACTCTTGAGCGGGTGGGTGGGCACTCTAGTTCAGACTACTTGAAAATAATCATAATCTAAAATGATCCACCCACCCGTCTAAGTGTTGGTAATCAAAACCTTGAATATTACTATCTCTTCCTCTGACTAGTACTTCTAATAACACAGACAAACAAGCGCGCAGCGACTGCAATGTAGTAGAAGAAATAACTCGCCCATAAATTAAACTTTGTTCCCGTCCACCCACCCAAGAATTAGTTATCAAAAGATTTAATGTTAAACAATTTTCTCGTTTCTAAATTCAAGCACACAAGAGGTGGGACAAACAATAGATCTTTGATGACTAACACTTGGGCGGGTAAATCTCTTGATGACGGGTGGGTGGGTTATAGTAAAAAAAGTAACTCGTCTACAAATTAAGCTTTAGTTATCAAGAGATTTATTGTTAAACAATTTTCTCATATCTAAATCCAAACACACAAAAAGTGGGACAAACAATAAATCCTTTGATGACTAACACTTGGGCGGGTGGGTGGGTCATAGTAAAAGAAATAACTTACAAATTTAATTTTGCTCCCACCCACCCACCCAAGCGTTAGTTATCAAGAGATTTATTGTTAAACATTTCTCTCATATCTAAATCCAAGCACACAAAAGGTGGTACAAACAATAGATCTTTTGATGACCAACACTTGAGCGAGTGAATGGGTCATAGTAGAAGAACTAACTCGCCCACAAAATACCTTAGTTCCCACCCACCCACCCAAGCGCTCATTATCAAGAGATTTATTGTTAAACAATTTTCCCGTATTTAAATCCAATCACACAAAAAGTGGGACAAACAATAGATCCTTTGATGATTAACACTTGGGAGGGTGGGTGGGTCATAGTAAAAGAAATAACTCGCCCACAAATTAAACTTTGTTCCCGCCCACCCACCCAAGCGTTAGATATCAAGAGATTTATTGTTAATTTTCTCTTATCTACCATAAATCCAAGCACACAAGAAGTGTGACAAACAATAGATCCTTTGATAATCAACACTTGGGCGGGTGGGTGGGTCACAGTAGAAGAAGTAACTCACCCACAAATTAAACTTAATTCCCGCCCACCCACCCAAACGTCAGATATCAAAAGATTTATTGTTAAACAATTCTCTCATATCTAAATCCAAGCACACAAAAGGTGGGTCAAACAATAGATCCTTTGATGACTAACACTTGCGCGGGTGGGTAGGTCACAGTAGAAGAAGTAACTGCACACTAATTAAACTTTGTTTCTGCCCACCCACCCAAGCGTTAGTTATCAAAAAATTTATTGTTAAACAATTCACTCATATCTAAATCCAAGCACACAAGAGATAAGACGAACAATAGATCCTTTGATGACTAACACATGGGTGGATGAGTGGGTCACAGAAGAAGAAGTAACTTGTTCACAAATTAAACTTAACTCCCGTCCACACACCCAAGCGTTAGTTATCAAGAAATTTGTTGTTAAACATTTTTTTCGGATCTAAATCCAAGCACACAAGAAGTACAATATTGATGCTTTATGGCGGAATTTTGATACTTTACTTACACTTTTTTAACAGTTTAGAACCAAATATTGATAACTTGATTCTACTATTTTTAACATTTCATCAAAAAAATTAGCCGTTTTTTGGTAGATTTTGAATTTTCTCGGACAATATTTCATAGCAGGAATTTGCTGTTTTTTCATAATTTCATAAAAATGTTTCAATTTTTTTTTATGAACAAATATTGCCATTTTTTACTTTTCATGAATAGAATTTTGCATTTTGCTCAAGTTTCAGTTTTTTTGATACTTTCAAACTCTATTTTGATGTTTTAAAACCAAATTTTGCTATTTTTTACAATTTGTGAATACAATTTTACACTTTTAAACCATTTTTGGTGTTTTTAACAACTTTGAAGATTTTGTTATTTTTGACATTTTATGAGTTAGAATTGTAGTTTTTAACAGTTTATAACCCACATTTGGTGCTTTCAAACAATATTTTAATGATCAAGAACAAATTTTGCTATTTTTGACATCTTGTGAGTTAGAATTTTACAGTTTTTAACAGTTTATAGTCCAAATTTAATGGTTTCAAACAATATTTTAATATTTCTAGACCGGATTTTGCTATTTTGACATTTAATAAATTAGAATTTTACAGTTTTAAACAGTTTATACACCAATTTTGATAGTTTAAAACAATATTTTGATGTTTTAAGACCAGATTTTAAACATTTTGTCAATAAAATTTTACACTTTTAAATAGTTTTTGGTGCTTTCTAACAATATTTTGAAGTTTCAAGATCGGATTTTGCTATTTGTAACATTTTATGAGATAGAATTTTACAGTTTTTAACAGTTTATAGCCCAATTTTGATCGTTTTGAACAATATTTTGATGTTTCAAGACCAAATTTTCCAGTTTTTAACTTTTTGTGTATAAAATTTTATACTTTTAAACCGTTTTTTTTGCTTATTAACAATATTTTGAAAAATTGCAATTTTTGGCATTTTATGAGTTAGAATTTTACAGTTTATAGAACAACATTGATGCTTTCAAACCATATTTTGATGTTTTAAGAACAAATTTTGCTATTTTTAACATTTTGTGAATAAAATTTTACAGTTTTAAACCGTTTTTAGTGCTTTCTAACAATAATTTAAAGTTTCAAGGCCAGATTTTGCTAACTTTGACATTTTATGAGTTAGAATTTTACAGTTTTTAACAGTTTATTGCCCAATTTTGTTGAGTTTGAACAATATTTTTTAGTTTTTAACCGGATTTTGCAATTTTTAACACTTTGTAAATAATATTTTACACTTTTAAACTTGTTTTAGTGTTTTCTAACAATATTTTAAAGTTGTTAGGCCAGATTTTGCTACTTTTGACATTTTATGAGTTAGAATTTTACAGTATTAAACAGTTTATAATAATTTTGATGTTTCAAGACCGGATTTTGTTATTTATAACAGTTTAACAATAAAATTTCACACTTTTAAACCGTTTTTGGTGTTTTCTAACAATATTTTAAAGTTTTAAAGCCGGGTTTTGCTATTTTTGACACTTTATCAAATTAAATTTTACAGTTTTTAACAGTTTATAGCCAAATTATAATAGTTTCAAACAATATTTTGATGTTTTAAGACAAATTTTGCAATTTTTAACATTTTTTGAATGAAATTTTACATTTTTGAACCGTTTTTGGCGCTTTCTTACAAAATTTTGAAGTTTCAAAACCGGACTTTGTTATTTTAGACATTTTATGAATTAGAAATCTACAGTTTTTAACAGTTTTTAGCCCAATTTTGATAGTTTAAAACAATATTATGTTGTTTCTGAATGGATTTTGCTATTTTTAATTTTTATGAATAAAATTTTATACTTTTCAACATTTTATAGCCTTATTTTAGTATTTTGTGACAATATTTAAAAAAAAATATCAGTTTATGGCCAAATTTTGCTATTTCTAACAATACTTTAATAATTCATAGCCAATTTTTGTTATTTTTATCTTAACCATTATTGTTTTTTTAGGAAATCCACATTTTTTCTTAAAGTTTGTCTTAGTAAGTTTCCTTCAATTAACGGTGTTTAAAAGTATTTCTATATACATCAAGCAAAGTACTTGCTTGTAGCTAGTGTGCAATAAAATTCCACAAAAGTTTTGATACGGATGAACACCGACCACAACCCAGTACTACTCAAGCTCTACGAACGGGGATCAACCAAAGAGAAGAAAAAAAATAGTAACACCTGCAGATTGGACTGTCTTCTCACAAACCCTAGAAGAAAGCATAAGCAGTCTAACCACAGTAAAAACATTTGCCGGCATAAAAGCCACAAAAAAGGCTTCTACAGCCAAACACGTTTACGCCGATAACCCTCTTGAATTATCCCAAAACACAAAAGCAACCGCAAAGCATCTATAGCAGAAGCATCGCAACCCCAAAGATCACAAAACCTTAAGAAAAGCAATAAGGTTGCACAAAAATTTGTCCCCAGCCGTTCATGGCTAAAATAACCAAAGCATTTGCCAAACTGTCTTAAACTCTAATGCTCCCTCTCAACAACCAAGAACACTGATCTGGAGCACGTCAAAAAGGTCTTACCTGGAAGACGCTGATAAAGTGTTCAACCTTCTCAAATAAAAGAAATGATTAAAACTATCAAATTTTTATGCACCATTAGTAAAGTCATAGAAAGAGTAATATTGAACATAATCCAAAACTACACAAAAGCTAATAATCTTCTCCCCGCCCACCAACATAGGTCCATCAACTAAACCGCGTGACGGAAGTCAAAAATTTCAGACAAAAACAATAATAGGAGTGGTCTTTTTTATGCCAAAAAAGCCTTCGACAAGTATATGTAAAAGAGTTTTCTGAGTAAATTGTAAGGTTTTTTTTGTTGATATAATTGCTTTTTTGTAAATTTGTAGGCTTTTCCCGTCCCAGTGAACAATGAAAAGTCCTATTAAACACATTGCATGTGGAAAGATCTCACATGGTGTATCCAGTTTCAATTTTATAAAAAAAGTTATATTATAAGACAAAGCAGCCAAATTTAGAATGATTAGAACTGAGCTTAAAAACACTAACCTAACCTAAACTAACTTAACCTAAACTAACTTAACCTAACCTTACCTAACCTAACCTAAACTAACCTAACCTAACCTTAACATTTATGTGACATTCTAAACAATTGTTTTTGATAGTCTTATTTTTCTAGAAATAACTGAAACTTTTTTTTCTTAAAGGTAGGCTCTTAGTTACTAGAAGTTAACCACAAATTTGGCAATTTTTTCTCCGTCTTCGGCATTGTGCAATAATTAAAAGGCTGCCTGTCCCGTCCAGTTTCTGATGCTTCGCAACCAGAAAAGTTGTCTTCTTTTCTTATATATTTTTTCCTAAAATTATTAAATTTATTAAATCATGTTTTCTGCTTCTCATAACATTGCAGTTCCTATGCTCTTTTTTAATAAATTGACTAAAAAATTGAATAAGTATACATTTTTATTAAAGCTGCACAGAAATTTATTATTATCAAAAACACTAAAATTAGGTAATGGCTTAATTGTTGATCGTGCATGAGATTTGAACCTTCTTCTTCTTTACGTGCCTTGTCCTCCACAAACGTTGGCGATCATCAACATTATTTGGATCTTGTTGACAGCTCTACGAAAAAGAGTTGTAGTGCTGACCCCAAACCACTGTCGTAAGTTTTTCAACCAGGACGTCTTTCTGCAACCTGGCCCTCGCCTACCAGCTATCTTTCCCGGCATTAAATTTTGCAGTAATCTATACTTCGAGCCTCGCATGATATGGCCAAGATACTCAAGCTTGCGTTTTTTCAGAAGATATAGAATTTCTGTGTCCTTATTGAGGCGTGCAAGAACTTGGGCATTAGATATTCTATCTGTCCACACTATACGTAGCATCACATCTCGAATGCTTCTAACTTTTTGCACATAGCATCCAGGTCTCAGCGCCATACATTAATATAGAGAAAACATAACAACGTAGCAACCGAACTCGCAGATTGAGATTAAAATCCCTGTGGCACATAACTTGCTTCATTTTATTGAAGGCCATGCGAGCTTGTTCTATTCTGGATCAAATTATTTGAACCTGGAAATTTTATATTTGATTCAATATTAATTTAATAATAAAATACGTAGACACACTTTTATTTTACTTGTGTAGATATAAATTTCAACAAATTCCATAAACATTTACTGCTGATAAGTTCACTTTTATAATTGTTATACTACCAAGAATGATATAAAAAAATCTTTTATTATTGTTGATATAAAACCAACAATTAAATTACATTTAATAAGCAAAGTGTGTTGTTATGTAACGTAATAGCTATGGTCAATTTAACACGACTACAAAACCGAAACACCATACATTTCACTCACGCTTTGTGAAGGCATTTAATAGTAAATTCACACACACCTAATATTTCAAATATTTAAAATTGATACAATTTAAATCATATTTTTAAGCAACGGTAAATATAATAACATATTAGCCACTTCAATACGTGACTCATTTGCCCATCTGGGTCAATTATTAAATAATTGAACAATTTCGTCATTAAGCATGTAATACTAATATTTATATGATCAAATTAGCCAAAAAAATTCTAATCTCTTCACATTTGTACAAATTTCACATAATAAACGAAATTAGCCATGCAATTCCCGTTTAATAATAATATAAAAAAATCTCCACTTTCAAGCCGGCTCTTTTTTTGTGAAAGTGTTGCTGGAGGCTTATATGCATTTACTTTCAACCAATCGTATAACTGTACCTACAGATTTATACAAATATAGTAAGGCTGAATGGGATAATTAAGTAATTTCATTAAATTTTGTTGCGTGGAGTAATTTATAAAAATTATTTGTAATTTGAAATGGTTTACGGTAATAACTGTGATGTGGAGACTGAAAGACCTAATGTGTATAGTAATTTGTATGGATATTATTAATGTAATCAAGTAAATTTGATTGGAAAATTTCTATGAGTAAATTATAATGTTTATAAAGATATTACCGTTAGTGATTATTCGGATATTAGAGGATTTCACCCATGAATTGAATCAAAATTATTTGCAATAAATAAAAAAAGAATTAAATTTGTCAATATAGAATAGATAACATATTAGGGTAACTTTACAATAGTTCCCTAAAATTTTGTACACATATTTGGGGTACCAAAATATGACAATTTCTAAAATTGTAGATCCATAAGTGCAATACATAGCGGCCATTTTAATTTTTTAGGAATATTTTGCCTTTTTTCAGTTTTTGTGCTGTAAATAAGCAAAAAATAATCCCAAATCGTATCTTATAGAAAATTTTCCGTAAAACACGATCACGCCCTTGGTTTTCCAAAAACTCCCACAAATAATTGGAAAAATACTATTTTGTTAAAAATGTGATATCTTCAATTCAGCAACACCTGGAGACTAGAAATTTGAATATGATACTCCTGAAACATAGTAAAAATTAAAAAAACTGGATACACTTGCCCTAGGGTATAATATAACACATAATTGCTAAAAATGGGTTACATTTAAAAGATTTTTCACAGATTTTCCGTAATTTTACTAACTTTCCGGCTTTTTTCAATATTTTTTTTTAAACTGGTATAAAGATCGCGTTCTACAAGAAAAATTTCGTTTGTAGCGGATCAAAGATATCAAATTTTTATTAAAATAATATTTTTCCTATGTTTCGCGGAAAATTTCAGAAAAGCAAAAGCGGGATCGTATTCTACAAAAAATTTCCTACAAAATACACCTTTTTGAATATGATTTTTGACTATTGTTTGCTTATTTACAGCTCAAAAACTGAAAAGAGACCAAATATTCCTAAAAAATTAAAATGGCCGCCATTTACAATGTAATTCACCTAAAGATCTAAAATTTTAGAAATCGTCATATGTTGGTACCCCAAACATGTGTACAAAATTTGAGCAAAATTGGAGATGTCAATGTGGGAATGTTTGTCCAAACTATTGCAAAATTACCCATTAAAGTAATTTAAAGATAGCAAACAAACTATTGCAGACAACTTTGTCGCAGTCTTCTCAGAGCAAATAATAAATATAATTCATGCATGTAATAATTCTTTTTTTTACGTAAACTGTCCGATAATACAAAATTCTATAAATTTTAGCCACACCAAATAAGATTAAGCAGATTGTAAAGACCCTAAGCGTAGATAAATGTCTCGACATTGACAACTTCTCCATTATTGAAGGTTGGCAATAATCATTGCAAAATTCTCCCAATATTTTGTCGCTCTGAATAAGGTATGAGAGTCTAGTCTTGTTCAGTCTTTAATGTTTTTGAGCAAACAGTGTTTTCTTTGGCCTTCCATCTTCCCATCATTATAAGTTTAAGCATACTATAATTACTGCTTCTAAGTAGTTCTCTGTTTCTTCTCATGCCTGTAAGGACCTCAACGTTTGTGATGTGCTCCACTCACAATATTCTATGCAAACTCCAAAACGTTCATATCTCTAAAGCTTCAAGTCAGTTTATGGTATTGACCTTTAGTGTCCACACCTAAAGCAACACAGATTGAAAGTAACAACTCACAAAACAATATCTCAGGTTGAGGTTTAGGCTTTGTTCGCATATTATTTTTCTCATTTTGAAGAATGTTGTTCTGGCCATTTCTACTCGCAATCTCACTTCTATATCTGAATCTAGGTCTAGTTGTCCAGCACCCAAGATATCTAAATTTAGAAACCTGCTCTATCTGATTATCGTAGCTTTAGTCTCTTTAAATTAGACATTTTTCAGAGAAATTTTACTTACAGCTTAGCGACCTGTATACATAGGTGTAATTAGAATGCCTGAAGACTATTTTTACCTAGTGCACGCATAAAAAAAAGTAGTTTTGGAGAAATAGACATATATATGACCATTTTTGCGTTTTTTAATGGTCTTTTGCATTTTTAGAAAGCACGGAAAATAAAGTATATATTTTATTTTTTTGCACTTAAAGCCAAAACTATTACAAAAGAAGTTGTAAAGCAAAAAAATTCCGATTGATATTGGCTGTTGGATTTCCCGATAGTGAATGTTGAAAAATGTCACTAATTGTAACCTTTTGCTGATTTTTTAGATTTTCAACCAAAACTATGCATTTTCTAGAAAACTTATAAAAGACCAAAGTTTTAGAGAAAAACATTTCCGATCGATATATGTCTTTCAATTTTTTAAATAATGCGTGCATTGCCCGCCAAAGCGCGCAAAACCGTGACTTTATTTTCCGAGTCCTCTAGCGGAAAAACAAAAAATTATAGGAAAATTCAAAAAACCTATATCGATTGAAAATTTTCCGCTTTACAACTCTTAATAGAAGTAATTTTTGCCCAAAATGCATAGTTTTTGCAAAAAATGCAGAAAACCATTTAAAAACGCAGAAATTAACATATATATGTCTATTACTCTAAAACCACCCTTTTTCATGAGTGCGCTAGGTGAAAAAAGTCTTCAGAGAGTCCAAATACACCTAAGTATACAGGTCGCTAAGCTGTCGGTAAAATTTCTTTAAAACGTAGATTTTATTTCTAATTTGAAGGGACACTACTTAAACATTTGGCCTTTAATGATCATCATGACTTTAGTTTTGGCCGTATTTAGTTTTAATCTAATTGCATCACCTTCTTACGTGATTTGGTTAATAAAGCGTTGTAAACCTTTAAGACTATCTGAAAATATTTCAAAATTGTTTGCATATTTGTGGTTGTTCAGTAGTTCGCCGTTAACCTTGATTCCATCTCGCAAGTTTTCTAGAGCTTTTAAAAATATTTGTTCTGAGTATATATTAAAAAGTAAGAGTGACAGAACGCATCCTTGACGTACCCCTTGTCAACTGGTGATATTGCTGCACATATTGTCTTCGGCCCTTATTGCTGCTGATTTATAAAAACAATGTCTTTTTGGTCAAGACCTTTGATCATCAATATCTCCTTTAGTATGTCATGCTTTATACAGTCAAATGCTTTAATATAGTCAATTAAACATATATATTTGTAATTTCTTTGATCTCTATATATTTGCAGAAGAACAAGTAACCCAAACAAAGCTTCTCTTGTACCAAGCCCTTCACGGAAACCAAATTGTTCTTAACTAAGGTTTTTTTTTACATATCCTACGTATTCTGTTGTGTAGTAATTTACGTTCAATACCTGACTCATCAGGCTAATTAATCAAAATTGATCCCATTTATTGGCATTTGATTTCTTAGAAAGTAAACTAGTACGTCGATGTTCTCCTCTTGTATAAGTTTTAAGGTTTCAATATAAATATCATCTGGACCTGCCGTGTCTTCTGATTTAATCAAGTTTGAGCCAGTCTCACCATTGTTGTTTAGTTTTAGTAGGTTTGTTTCATCACCAAATAGCTGTCGGATGTATTTTGCTCATTCGTCCTTCAGTTCTTCTTTATTTATTTATTTATTGATTCAATTGCCTTTCTACCTTTTGGTGTAAGGCTGGAATTCTTCATTACTCGTCATAAAATGGCCAATAAATGAAGATTATTAGTTTGATCGGTGGATAGTTTTTAGTACTACCAGTAATTTCCTTTACTTTTTTATGTATGTTAAACAGATCGTGTTTTCCTTAAAGTTAATCTAATTCTTGGCACTTTTCTTCCATCCTTCTTTGGCCTTTCTAATTTTTTTTTCTTGTATTTCTGATGGTTTAAATTTTTGTATGTTTGTCCCATGAGTTCCAATATTTTGTCAATCATCCACTCCTTCTTTCTGTTATTGTTAAGGGTTTCTAATATTCTTGCCTAATTGTTTTTAAAAATTTGGTTAAGCTGCTTCCAGACAATCTCAACTGTTTCTTCCTCTCTATTTTTCTTAGCTCGTTATTAAGGTTTGTTGCTAGTTGTTTGTGCTTATTCAGGTCTTTTAGTACTCTAATATTCGGTCTTTTGATGGTTTTACGTTTTATCTTTTTAAGTCGGAGTCTCATCATAACAGAGTTATGATCCAATCCTACTATACAATTTCAATATTTCTTATCTACCATTATAAAATCTATTTGTTCTTGCACTATACTATGATTTGGTTAATTTTGTGATGATGTCCAAGTTTAAAGGCGTCTAGGAAGTAGTTAATACCAAGTATTACATATCACTAAACCTTCTTCCTGGCAGACTTGCACCAGGAAATCACCTATCGCATTCCGGCTGCCAAGGCTTTAGTTGCCATGTATTCTGCATAACCAAAAGAATACTTAGCAAACTTAAAAACCTTACATAGACCAAGTTACTAACAGAAAGTTCCAAAACAATTTAAAAAGAAGCAAAAATAGTTAAAAAAGTAAAAGTTTGAAAACTACAAAACCTTGAACACACAAACACAAATGTCTCCATGTCTCTCGCCCGGACCTAGTATACAAGACCTCCAATAAGATCAAAGTGTACATTTTTGTAATATTTGTATAAAACTTAAAAAACGTGTTTGTAAATATTTTCGGGCACACTAAATCAATCGTGATAGAACCTCTTGATAACTAACGCTTGAGTGGGAAGTGGGCCACTTCATTCTCAACTCTTAGGCCGTAACCATGCTTTGAAGAATCCCACCAACCCACCCAAGTGTTTGTCACTAAAAAGTTAGATGTCTTCTATGCGAACGTTATGCAAAGTTATTTTGCCACAAGAAGAAGTCGTAATCCAATCTCTTGATAACTAACACTTGGGTGGATGAGTGGCTACCTATTTTTTGTTGCCATGCTCTGGCCCCATCCAACCAAGTGTTTGTCACAAAAAATTGTGATCCAACCTCTTGATAACTTACACTTGGGTGGGTAGACGGTACACTACATATCAAACTATTGACCCGTTACCATGCTCTGGAGTGTCTCACCCAAGTGTTTGTCACTAAAAAGTTAATTGTTTGTCTTCTATGCGGACGATAAAACTCATTTAATCACAAGCAAAAGTCGTGATCCAATCACTAAATAACTAACACTTGGGTGAGTGGGTGAACCACTACATTCCAAACTATTGATCCGTTACCCACCCAAGTGTGTTCGTCACTAAAAAGTTAGATGTTTGTCTTTTATGCGGATGTTACAAGTCATTTTGTCTTAAGAAAAAATTGTAATCGTTTAATGGTTTAATGGTTTAATGGTTTTCCCATATGTTGAGTTCTAATATACAAAAATGTACAAAAACTCATTGATTTTCCAAAGTTATGACATTTCCCTCTTCCAAAAAAATTTAGAACGCCTCTGTCGACAAGTGCAATATTTATTTCTTCTTTTAAACAACATTTCATATTTAAAATCTTTCAAAATTATATAAAAAACCTTGTTTCTTTTAAGATTCGTGACATAAATTTGCAATAAAACTACAAAATGCTTGAATTAAAATATCGTTAAATAAATTATTCATTTAATTTTTAATTTACATTAAATAAGCTCATTCAAATTATGAGTGTTATATTATCCCCGGCGACTCATTGTCTACCTAAATATTACAAAAAAAAATATGAATACAAATTTAATATCCACATAAAAATGTATATTATGTAAACGAGTTGTAAATGTATCATAAATATTTCGTAATTTATTATCATACATGGAATACGGATGGCACGAATGTGGAATAAAACCTTATTATTGTAGCAATAAAAGCCATCATCGTGTGGCATAGTGATTTGTGGCAAAATAATTGCAGTTCATTTTGATATGTAATTTACAGCGGCATGAAAATTGCATACGTTGAAGACGGTTATGACAATATGTAGACCGATAAATATTAAACAAAAATTAATATGTTTATAAATGTCACGATTGCTTAAAAAACCGTTACGGCTTTCTATTTGAATTTGCATGGAATAAGTACAAACGTTCCCTTTCTTATGCATATTATCACGTACTAGATGCAATTTTATTGTGGAATTTATTAATATAATATGATTATACGTTGACTATGCAATTATTAATTTAATAAAATTATAAATTTATCCAATAATTGCATTTAATAAATAAATAGAACACATTTACTATGTACTATATAACAAATATATTTAAAAAAAACGTAACTAGTTTCAACCTTTACAAGGCCATCATCGGACAAAGTATACTTTAAATATATTCGTGATATAGTACATACATTTTCTGCAACCTTTTAACAATTCTATTTATAAACAATTAAATATTACAAAATACATCATTCAATACCAACTATTTTATATAGAGAAACTAGGAAATGTATTCTAATTACCATAAAATAATATCCAGTTCGCTTACAATCACCAATAATAACAGTATTCAAATCATTCTCAATCCGCATTGTATTAAATCAATGTAATTAATAGATTTGCGTAATTTCTCAACGATTTAATTACCTTATTGCAGCAGGTTGCAAACTAATTTATTTTTCCTGGTGGACTGAACTGAGTCATAATCGGTAATGAAGAAAGGATTTGAATTGAATGTTACAGTTCACAATCTGCATAAATTTCAATAACTAAACACCTGTTAGATTAACATTTATAATAACATGCATAAGTGTGATTGAAACTTATCTGATTTCACGTCAGTCTCATGAGAATTGTGAACAAAAAAATATTTAATGGAGTTGAACGAGTTTTGATTTGGATTTATAGGTTACTTAATGTAATTTTTTTATAAATTAGTTTTATTATTAAGTGTAATTTTGTAATTATTGTTAGCGTGTTTTATTTAATTAAATTATCATGTTTTATAAGTAGAAATATATTATGTATAACTCTTGTTTGTTAATTTTCCAGTAATAAATCATTTTCTGTTGGAAAATAATAATAATAAATAATAAATCCTAATAACTATTTATTTATTCATTATGTTTACTTTGCTCAAATATTGTAATGTATTTATCACATATTTTGAATAAATAAATAAGTAATCTAATGTGAGATAAAATAAAATAACATTAATATATAAAGTTTAAAAAAATTAAAAACTATTCTACAAAAATATTAAAAAAATATTTTAAAAAATTCTAATGCAATTTAAAAAAATTAATTCTGCCTTATTAATCAGAAAAAAATCTACAAAATTACTTCGTTTAATAGACCTGTTTACGATTTAAGTATATATACAAGTGTAATATATGTTGCCTACATGTTCTTTCAAGCCTAACTCTCGGGGTTTCATACGGAGTTCTCGGTAACTCGCTGTCCCTGTGGAAGGTCCCCGGATCTCTGGTAGAAAGTACCGCTAGGCAAGTCCTGGTTAAGCCATTGGCGCCGCTATTGTAGGGTAGGTCATCCTGTGCAATTAGCATGTCAGAGGTGTTGGTCATAGCAAAGAGATGTTGTAGGGTCTGATTAAAGACAACCAAACGGGGCCCATTATGAAAGAACTTTTTGTTGTAAAAATTATAATTAATTTTATATTTATTTATCACTTAATTATAATAATATTTTGTTTATGAATCATTACAGCAATTGTGTAATATTTAAGTAGAACGACTCGTTTTGCTACAACAGTTGTTTTTTGTTGGACTCCATAAAAAGAAGCTATTTATGTAATAACGCAGCTAATATTCGACACTTTTTTTATAACATAAATACTCGCGGAGCTCAATTTCATTGACATACATTCCGTGTGTGAAATGAAATTTATATTTTTTTAAATAACTGTAATTTCATACTTATCATAAAAACATCAACATCATGTTCACCGGTGAATAAATATAGACACGGAACTAGTTTCTGTATTATAATTCAAGTTTGGCATAACTACAGAATTTGTAATTTAACTTAATGTAGTAGATTGTTTAATATATAATAATATAATTATCTAACACTAATAAAAGTTAGGAATAAAAATGCGCCAAGAATGTTCTTTTTCTAGATTGTAATAATAAATAAATGCAGCGTTTTTGTTGCGGCTGCAGTTATTATTCACATTAAAATATATTTGTTTAACTTTAAATTGAATAAACAGAGTAAATCTGTAAAACAAATCCCTTATTTTTATTCACTTCAAAATTAGAAATTAGTATCATCCACAATATAAAAAAATATTAAAAATAAATCATTTTACATCAACTTAAAATTTTAAATTGAAAAATAAATTGTTTAAATTCAAAAATTTTATCAATAATGAAAAAAAATTTGAATACATTTTTAGAATAAATCCTATAATAATTTTTGCTTTTAAAATGTTTGCAATGAAATAAATGTTTGCAAAAAAAATCATTTATTACATTAAAATTATATTTTGAAACCCAAAAGTAGCTGCAAATCTTGTGTCAAATTGTTCAATCTAATATCAAAAAATGAAATAAAATTTTCATTTTTTCCTTTTCATTACAAAAACTTTATTTGCCGGATGATTTTATGGAAAAAATAGACAACTTGCCTGTTGTGAGTAAAATTATATTATAAAATTAAAATTACAAAATTTTCACCAGATATTATTCAAATTTTTTTGTCGGAATATTGTATAATTTTACTGCTGGAACGCCACTAGATTGAAATTTGTACATTGGACTTTTTACTGAAGTTGGTATATTTTTTTAATGTTTTCTGATAGAAATCGTGTATGTCTACTCGGCTTATTAAAGCCTATTACAGTCTAGCACAACAAATAAGCCCCGATCAAGCTTACTTAGAAAAGTAGTCACTATGTAAGCCAAACATTGTTTTAATCAAAGCAGTGGCTAAGAGTAGCTAGAATTGCTTCTAAAACTGCTAATTCGACATTTTGTGAATCTAAACCAGTGATTCCCAAAGTAGTCAAGGTAGACTCCCAGGGGTCTACGGGAGACTCAACGGGGTCTACGTAAGAAAAAAATGGGAGTTTACAAATTGTAGGTGGAGATCCATAAAAAATTATCTGGTTTTAATAGTAAACAACAAAAATGTTGGCTAATATATATCAGATAGATAGAGTCTGTTTAAATAAGAAGCAATGCGTTGAATACCCGTTTATGTGCACAATTGTGCGACAAAAATTATGAAAACTTCCAACAATTGCTCTTACATGCTGAAGTAACCAAATTGCATGTTTAACAAGATTTTCCTCACTTTTTGAATCGGATTTAGAGTTTCTGGAAAGTATAGATCCAGATTAAAAAAAAAAAACCTTATCAAATTGAAAGCAGACTCAAAACTTGCAGTTACAAGGGACAGCCTAAATTTAATAAAAAGTCTTCCGGTTTTTCTTAGAAAATTGAAATTTATAGAGCAAAATATTAGTCGGCGCAAATTCTCCCAGTTTTCAAACTTGTCACAGGCAGAATGTCATGATAAGGATATTCAGCCATACGTTCAACATTTAAATGATATTCTGACGATGAAAATACCATCATGGATCATAAATCTATTTGATGAAACGGAAGTGCCAAATGTGGTATTACAAGAGGAGCTACTCGAGTTTAGCACCGATGCTGCAGACAAAAATACCTAAAAATATCTTGGGTTGTAGGAACTTGCGGGAAAACTTTTGATAGCGTTTCCCTTGTCATACCTTGCCGCAAATTTTCATAGTTAGAACTAATCTTCACATTTTTTTACAAATTTTGGGAACATGGTAGAAATATATCAGTTAGAAGTCCACAGAACAGAGTAAAATTTTGAAAATGTCTACGAGAAAAAAAAGAGGTTCCCATCTGATCTAGACCAACCAATAAAAGCATAGTCAAATCAAAACCTTGCAAAATCTTACAAATTTTGGGAATAAAGTAGAAATGTAGCAGTTAGAAGTTCACAGAACAGAGTAAAATTTTGAATGGTCTACGAGAAAAAAAAAGAGGTTCCCATCTGATCTAGACTATAATAAAAGCATAGTCAAATCAAAACCTTGCAAAAATATTAGAAATTAAATTAAAATCTAGTTGAGTCTATTAGATCACTAAGAACAAATAGTGAGCTCAAAAGAGTTTCTAAAAGTATTAAACATCTTAAATATTACAAACTTTAAAGTCTAAACTATAGCAATGTTTTTTTTATTATTATTTTATTATACATACATATATACGAACTCTTTCTGCCGGTTTCACTTTGTACAGTGGAAAGAGACTAACAGTCAAGTGAGGTGCTGTGCGTGTTCGTCAAATTTTGATTTCTCTTACAACGACTGAACAAGTTAAACAATAGTACAGCATAAAATTTTGTCAAAAACTTGGTAATTCTCAAAGCACAAACACAAATTAAAGAGTGGTTCAACCAATTCAAAAATAATCGTGCATCGATGGAGAGTCATCAGCGTTCTGGAAAGCCACAATCTGCTCGGAACACAGCTGTTGTTGAGAGGGTAAAAAATCTAATAATGGGTTGTTTGACCGTACAAAAAATTATCAAAGAATTTGAGATCACGTGCGTACAAATTTGAACATGCGCAGAATAGCTGCAAAATTTGTACCTAAGTTTTTGTCGGCAAAACAGAAAGAATTTCGTCTTGCGGTTGCAAAGGACTTGCTAGTTACTACCAACATTAAACCTAAGTTTCCGGACACCGTTGTAACTGGAAATGAATCATAAATGTACAGATACAAAACCCAGACATAGAAGCATCCCTCCTTGTCAAGGCCAAGGCCCTCACAACAAGTAAAAAGCAATCAAAGTAAAGTTAGCAGTGTTCTTTGATATCCTTGGAATTGTGCAACACGGATACGCACCAAAAAGACAAACAGTAACAAAAGAGTAGTATCAAGAAGTTCTCCGCCGACTCATCTGGATGGCAAAAAAGTAGCAGTTGCATCACAACAAGCTCCTTCTCATTCATGGCACCTGATACAGATTTTCTTGAAAAAACATGGAATTCCAATCGCCAACCTACCTACTCTCCAAACATGACTCTTTGCAAAACTTCATTCTTTCCAAAACTAAAGATGCAATTGAAAGGATCCCATTTTCAGAGTAAAGAATAGATAATGCAGAACGCAACACCATTCCAAAAGATGACTTCTAGAAGTGTTTTAAACAATAACAAGAACGGTGAGCCAAGTGTGTAAAAGCGCAAAAGGCCTACTTTGAAAGAGATTAAAGTCCAAATTCAGTCATATAAATAATAAGTTTTTCCCAATCAAACGTCGGATACTTTTTAGACAAACCTCGTAATATTCCTGCAGTACTGCCACTTATTCGTATTTTTTAATAAACTGATGCTAAAATTGGGTAATATGAGCAATTTTTAATTAATTTCTGAGCAATGTTAAAACATTATTTTACAATAAGAAATTCACTTTTGCATAAAATTAAGTTGTTTCGAGTCCACTCAGTGCCTAAGAGCAAAACATCTTGTTTTTTTTTATCAAAAACTTTGCTTTTCCATTTTACAACACTAAACAAATAACCAAACACGATTTGGTTTATAAAAGAAATAAGCTTTCTTAGAAATCACATTAAGTATAAAATCCCGCATATAAATTTTAAAAGGCAAACTAGTCTATAGCCGCCTTATTGGCTGACCGCAGACGCTTTACTAGCAAAGAATGCCCAGTTTCAAGTAAAATAGAAGGATGTAATAATTGCTACAACTTGGTACTGACATGGATTTGGCGTTTAAATCATTTTTTTTTTAGAAAGAAGATAAAAATGCAAAATATGCCACTTTCGGGTGAAATAGGAAAATGCAGTCGTTACTGTAGCAAACCACCAGTTCCAGTAAATGCTCTGCCAAAACAAAAACTTAAAAAAACTAACAATTATTTTTTTACTCGTATGTAATAAAGAGAGAGCGTGGCGCAGTGGTCTAGGCATCCGGCCGCTGTACCGAAGATCGTGGGTTCGATTCCCATATACCGTGATATACTTTTCACGTTCTATACGCTCTCCCACTCCCCAACCCGCCTTGCCAGCGTGGGCTTTTACGGCTAAAACCTACTCTGAGGAGTGATAATTCTCTCCAGTGGTTCGGAATCCGCTTAAAACTGTAGGTCCCTTGTAATGTAAGTAGCCAGCATTTACAAGCAGAGAAGAGGCTTATGTCCTGCAGTGGACAGACCAAGGCTGAAATATTATTATTGTTATTTATATTATTATGTAATAAATAACGCTCACTTAGCAAAACCGGTGCAACTGTCGCAAAACATTATAAAATACATTATAGAGCAAGTAACTTTAAGCAATTTATGCGGCACATCTCTAGAATGAATTCCATTAAAAATAACGTGTTTTAATTGACAAATATTGCAATAGTTAGGTAAAAGAATATTAGAAAGAAACGTAAAGCTGATATAATTGTGCGTACTCGTGTAAGCCGCTATCAACTATCACTCAACAGTTGCAACGCTTTGCTCTAGTGGGTGATATGCTTAATTCAATATTAACATTTGTTTAACTATTAATAAAAAATAAATTTTTACGTAAAATTGTCCATATATTTAAATTCCGTAAAAGCTACTTTAAAATTTTCTGCGATAAGCTGCCAGCCTCAGTATGTGTTAATTTAGCCAGCAACCACAGCAGATAGTCTGCTAAACCAAAAATCCTTAAGTTTTTTTTTTTATTTGGCAATTAATGACCAATCCAAGTTGATGGTCTGCCCAAATGTAAATCCAAAAAGATAAACCGTGTGTGTACAAACAATTATAGATGCCGCAGCCTTGGCTGCATCCTAGAGCAGCTCGAAAGCCAACAAAAATAAGAAGCCTGTTAAGTGAATCAGTTTTTAGGATCAAATTTGACCCAAGTTATGGTGGTGTTTGCTTAGAAACTAAAAATGTTTTGAAACACACAAAAATTACAAAAAATTAATCCAATTTTAATTTCGAGAAATCAAGATGTCAATTTAGATGATGGAGATTGATTGCTTACCCAGCCACTATGGAAAAAATTGAACTTACGCATCCAAAATATAAAATTAAAAAAAAAACACAAAAACCTTAGCCTACAACCGACAGAAAAAGAAGCAGAAGATACCAATACCAGCAACAACTTGGACTCTTCTCAACACAAAGCGTCAAGAAAAAAGTTCTCAAGCGCAGTGCTCATCACAAACATTTTTGGGCAAAGAAAAAACTAACTAATCCAAACCAGTAATCAAAAACCGCACTAACGCAAGCTGACTAAACTAAAATTTATTCCAAAAACCAAAAAAATTTTTTTTTTTTTTAATTAAGCATGTAGTGGCATAACGTTAATTCCTAACCGAGTGTTAAACTATGTTCACGTCAAGCTATCATATCAAAATACTCAAAGAATAAATTACTTTTTCATCGGCAACAAAATACTTAAAATAATAGGGTATATCAGTTCTACAAAAAAAAAAGCTAAAAGCATTTTTTTTTTCATTCTACACCCTTGCTTAACTAGAGTTAGCAATCTGCAGCTCCTAAACCGCATAAGACTGCTTTAATTGCAACTTATCAAATATCAAAACCAAAACTTTATTCTTCAATTCCTCAAAAACTGCATCCAAAAAACCAAGATGATGTCTACAACATCGGTCAGCGACTAAAACTATCGAAGAATGCAAAACGTTCACAGTAATTATAAAAGAGCTGAGGCAACTGCACAAAAACTTTGACGTCGCGGCCAACCCAATAGAAAAACGGCACAAAAGATCTATTAGAATAGGTCCAAATAAATAAATGCATTTAGCACCTAACAATCATTATGTAGACCAACAATTCGTGAGTGAAAATAGTGGTTAAAAAGCTGTGTTTCGGCCATCTCATTTCATGTGTCGTTAATTTATCCGTTGAAGGTATATGTGAAGTGAGCGCAGTTTATTTGCCATTTTTAAATATTGTTATTGTATCTGTCTATCGTACACCTCTATCTGATTTTAATGAATTTTATGTTAAACTTGAAAATGTTCTGTGTTATCTAGACAAGAAATATGAACATATTATAATTGGTGGTGACTTTAATGTAGATCTTATCAAAACCAATGAACATCAAAAAATGTTTATTGATTTGGTACAAAGTTGCAATTTTGAAATTACTAATTTTGAAGTAACTAGGAAAACACCTATCTCAGCAACATGTATAGACAATTTCTTAATTAATATGGACGTACCATATGAAACAACAGTTATTGAACCCAATCTTTCAGATTATTTTGGCTTAATAATTAATACAGCAATAGATGTTAACAATACAAAAACGTATACGCAATATAAAGGAAAGTTATTGTCTTTAAAACATCTAGATCAATTTTATGTTGCGCTATCTGAAGTTGATTGGTCTTTTGTTTATAAATGTTCAAATTCACAGGACAAATTTACAAGTTTTTTTAATATTTTTTTAAATATTTTTAATCATTGTATTCCAGATGAAATTATAAATATCAACAATAATAAGAAACAAGTTTGGTATACATCAGAACTAAGGAATCAAAAAAATTATCTTAATTTACTATATGCTATTAGGAAACAAACAAATTCAACTGAACTGAGTGTATTAATAAAAAAAGAAAAAAGCAAATATAAAAACGAAGTCAAAAAAACAAAAATTGATTTTAACAGTAAATTGATAATGGAATCATTAGACAAACCAAAACAAGTTTGGGAAATAATTAATAAAAGCACTAATAGAAAACAAGTAAATAAAATCTCATCAACTATATCTGCTAACGAACATCAAACTTTTTTTGTTAATTCAGTTGAACATGTTTTGTCTAGTTTTAATCATAATGATAACAGCTATCAATTTTTATTAAACAATTACACAAGTGATACAAGCGCTTCCTGTTTTCTTGAACCAGTTTCGACAATGGAAATCAAATCTGTGATAGGATTGTTAAAAAATTCTAATTGTATAGATCTGTATAATCTAAATTCTAAAGTACTTAAATATGTATCAAATGTTATTGTAGAACCTTTGGAAAATGTTATAAATGCTTGTTTTGAAGAAGGAATTTTTCCTTCTGAACTAAAATGATCAAAAGTCATACCAATATTTAAAAAAGGGAATATAAACCAATGTGAAAATTATCGGCCTATATCAATAACACCAACTTTTTCAAAAGTATTTGAAATGTTATTAAAAAAGCGTTTGTTCTCTTTTTTAGAAAAATTTATTTGTCGGGCACAGTTTGGATATATTCCTTCTAGATCTACAATAAAAGCTGTAAAACAACTTGTTCTTGACATCGAACAGGCCTTTGAATGCAAAAGTGCAATGTCTGCTTTTTTCTTAGATCTAAGCAAGGCATTCGACTCAGTCAACCCAGAGAAGTTGTTGCACAAACTCGAATTCTATGGCGTAAGAGGTGTAGCATTAAATATTGTTAACAGCTACTTAACTGGCAGAGAACAAATTGTCTTTACTAGTGGTACTTTTTCGGATAGAAAAAAAATGTACTACGGTGTGCCGCAGGGGTCTATTTTAGGTCCTCTGCTGTTTCTGTTGTACATTGAATGTAATGTAACACTGGCAAGGACATATCTTTATGCCGATGACACAACTCTCATTCAAAGTGTAACAGCTTCTGTGGTGGATGGGTTGAGTCCTTTAGAAGAAGCAAAACAATGGTTTCATGCAAATAATTTAAAGTTAAATGAAGCAAAAACAGAACATATGCTTTTTTCATTACTTAATGCAAATGAAGGTGTTAATAAATCAATAAAATTTTTGGGTATTCACTTAGACAATAAATTATCTTGGCAACAGCATGTGGAATCGTTGTCCACAAAGTTAAGCAGTAATATCTATTTATTTAAAAAAATAGCTGAAAATACGGATTTAACAGTTACACGAATGGCTTATTTTGCATTTATTCAATCTTTAATTGAGTATGGAGTGCTGCTGTGGGGTAGTTCTCATCACGCTAATCGAATCTTTGTTTTGCAGAAGAAAGCTGTTCGTGCAGTTGCGGGTCTTGGTTTCAGAGATACGTGTAGGTCTCATTTTAAAAAACTAGGTTTTATGACTGTTGCAAGTTTATATGTATTGGCATGTTTAGTGCATGTGAGAGAAGGTATAGATGCTGGAAGTTACAAGTTTCAAAATGAATTGCATAATTATTGTACCAAATCAAGTAAAAACATCTGCTTGCCATACTGCAGACTAACAAAAACATTAAATTCGTTTCATTATATGTCAGTCAAAATGTATAATATTTTACCCTATACAATCCAAAAATTACCAGCTAAAGAATTTAAGTTATCTCTAAAAAAAATATTATTAAACAATGAATTATATCATGTTAATGATTATTTTAATTTAAGTTTTTAAATTGTTTTGTTAATGTTCATAAGTGTGCATGTAAAAATGTTTTCTTTTAATATTAACTTACAACTTGTACCTGACGTTTTTGTACCACATTATTTTACTATGTTTATGCAAATAAAGTTTATCTATCTATCCAAATTGGGCCGTTTAAACTCCAACTGCCAGTTGCTTGCCTACTGCATCCAAACTACTATATGCAATCACGGATTGAGCAGCAAGCGCCGCCGGTCAAAAATCTTAAGAGAATAATTAAAAGCCATTTATTTCATAATATTTATCAAAAATTAGTGCGCACTACTAAATTACACAGAAAAATCCTATATAGAACAACTCATAATTTTTTTATATAAAACTCATTTTTTAAAACTAATAAAAAATTAAGTTAAAACAACAAAACTTTGTGGGTTAGGAATGCAAAAATATTAAAGACAAAACAAGCCTTGGTAGACTAGTTTGGTCAAAAAGTAACTCATTAAGACTGAGTAGATTTATAAAAGCCTAAATATGTCTTGGATGATATAGGACGGAATACAAAGTAAATGCTTATAAGTAAACCTTTATAAGCTTAACAGTGATTCAAAAACATGTAACAAAACAAAAAGTACCTTAGTAGACTAGTGAACTTATTAGAATTGGTATAGCACAGCCTAGTAAAAACTCATAGGTCAACTTTGAAAGACAAAAAACGCTTCGTAAGCATAAATGCAAAACATGAACCACTTAATGTGCATAGGATTCTGATTACGCAATAACTCAAAGAAACTGTATGGACTTAAATCTAGATATGTCTTAGAAAGTATAGAATAGCATAGTATAACCCATAGTTAATTTTCCAATGCATTTCAATGTGTAATAGAAACAAAACCAACTTATTTGCGATCGCAAAAAGATATAATTTTTGCACCACTACAGACTGTAAGAAAAACAGAACAGATTTTAGAGCATTTTGATAAAACACACGCAAAAATGTTCTTTGGTGAGTACAAAACTTTGAAAGTAAGCTCCATATCATCAGCAAAATTTGTTACCTAATGACTTCTTGCAACCTGCGACCTACAAAGCAATCATAATGCTCACATTTGAAAGTACAAAAATCCTTTATTATCAATTTTTGTGCAACGTTTGTATGAGATTGTGTAACAATTTACTCATTGGTTCATTTTTTCTGCCTGCTGTAATCCAACTTTTCATCAATTTTTAGAAAATAATTTTCAATCAATCTTGCCTTTAAATTACAGAGTAAACAGATAGTTTTATAATGATTTTCCAAGAAGATGAATCGGTCGCGGTCGAAACTGCTCTCGCTATTGCCTCCAAGCTCTCAAAAATTAGATTACAATAATTTAATAAAATATGTGTTACTTTCTTTAATATTTTGACAATCAAGCTATCAAAAGATAAAATATGCTAACTTCGACAAATATCTTAAAAGTTCCAGAAAAAGTTATTTCATAAAAGTTGAGTTTTCTACAAAAATTCATTAGATATTTTGACAGTTTAGTCAAAATAACTAAAAACTCGGTCCAGAAAATATATAGATAACTGTAAAGGTTAGGGTTAGCAAAAAAGATTACAATGCAAAAATTGTGTAGATTTAACTATTTTCAAAAAGTTTAAAAAAATAAATAATTTTGATAGTTTCAAAAATTAAAAAGTTAAAAAAATGTGTTTTTAGGTGATTTCTTCAACCATATTTTTTTCTTCAATTTTTATATCATTTGAAAAAGTTGCGTAAAATTTAAAATTTCGGTTTGTTTTTCAAAATTTTAATAATTAAGATAATTTTTAGAAAAAAATTTTGAAATGTTGTGCAAAAAATTATTTTCAAAAAGTTTAAATAATTTAAGATGATATTAAAACGCAAAAAAGTATAGTATTTCTTCAACTAACTTAAAAGTTAAAGAAAAAATATATTAAATGCAAAAAAAATGTGTTTTGTAATATTTTAACGTTAGTCTTATCAAAACTGCAAAAATCCTTGTTTTAAAAACAATTTCTTCAATTATTTCAAAAGTCACAAAAAAGTTGAAAGAGATAAGATGCAATAAATTGAATTATCTACAAAATTGACTAAATGTGATCATTTGACGTTGATACTTATCAAAACTGTAAATTCAGTTTAGAGACAATTTCTTCAAATTTGATTAAATATTTAAGTTTATAAAAGAAGTTTTTTATTATTTTGACATTCTTAAAATATCTTAGAAGCTATAATAATTAGAGAAAAAATTGTTACATAATTTAGAGAAAAATTAAAGTTTCTTTGAAATTTATTTTTAGATATTTTGAGAATGCTGAAACTAGATTTTGAAGCTAGTTTCTTCAATTATCTTAAATGTTATAGAAACTGCATCAAAATGTCTAGAATGAAAGTATTAATAAATTATTCCTCACTTATATTTCATAAAATTAAACAATTTCTCATGAAATAAAAATAACTATTCAGGCTGGATTCTCACATCGGTACTACCAGGTGCAGTGAGTATGATCCAGTTTATTAAAAATAAACTTATATTAGATTACACGTAATTGGTTGTATTTGATTATGGCATACATTTACTTAGTTGGCCAATTAAACGACATTAAATCTTGTTAAATTTCTCCTTAACCAATTTAACTGCAGCAATTATGCGTATCGAGTAAAGCAAACTTGTTTGATAATTGGTTCGGTGTATTATTTATAGCATATATATGTGACATTATCTGTAATAACTCTCGTTTACTACAAATATCCTTGCATATTCTAAGCGTAAATAATTTATCAATTACAACAATTTATTTAATTTTAAATGCTAATAAAATAATATTTGTTTATCAAGCAATGAGGGTCATATTGCGCAATAGATAATTCAGCTTTAAGCAGATCTGCGCCTATTTATTTGCAGATCGCTATCGTATTAAATTTGCATTGAATTACAAAATCGTAATTGAGATTACATGGCTATATTACGCATGTAGCTGTAATTGTTTTCAATTTACTATTGAAAGCAATATGAATTAAAAATCAATTGTATTGCATATAAGCAGACGTAATAACATCTCAAAACAAACTAAAAAAAAATGTTTTTATAAATACAATTGTTTTGTAAAAAGATTTCTCCACAATTACCAATAATATTTGGTTCACAAAATAACTGTCACTATCGTGACTATTCCTCAAATAGACTTCATGCTTCCACGATTTAATTTCACAGCTCATTTGAAGATGTCACGCTTCCGATTCGCATACTTTCTAGAATGTTTGCTTTTTTTAACTTACACAAATTATGCATACCAGGTAATTAATTAATAAATTAAACATTTGTTGCTAACCAATTAACATACATTACTACTTAAAATGAAACCCAACTTTAAATGGAAATTTTGAAATTATAAATTTGACATGCAAAGCAAACACGAGTAACGGAGGTTTACAACCGATTTTTGAACCAGTATGTTGGTTATGGAACGACATGCATAGCATAACAAATTAAAATTTTCACACATTACGTTATGTGTGTAAAGAGTTGTTTTATTTGCTTACTGCATTTGTGCAGTTGTAAAAATTATATTTACAGTTTATTTTCTAATTGCTACTAAATGTGAAAATAAATTAACAATAATTGTATAATTAAGAATTAGTATAATATTATACAATAGTAGAAATATAATCGAAATCAAAAGAAATAAGCACTTGTTTAGCTGACTTTCTGGCTTTCTAGTACACATTTTTAATTCAATATGATTTAATATTTAATAAATTAAACCATTTAATAAATAAAACAAAAGTCGCAAAAATGATCAATTTCAACTAAAAAAATAGTTCAAGGTTTTTATAATCCATAAATTAAAATATCAAATTCAATTTACATATGACTATTAAAACAAGACAATAATCTCATATAATAAGTTTCATCCTTGCATTGTTGGTAAAATTTTCGGTAATAAATATACACATCATGCTGGTAAAATTAGTAATAACAATAATTATATCTGAAAGTATGCATAATTCATAAACTGAATCATTTATAAAGTGGCAAAAAGAACATTATTAACACCTCTCTCGAATATGATTTATTACATCAACACCATCGTACGTTTAAATAACACACATAAGGTGTATTAAGTTAATTAAAATGTATATCGTACTATTTACAATGCAAATGGTTCACAGTAGTTAAAAAATATTTATCGCTTCTTGGGTTACGGAATTCACACCCATGCGAATTTTGAAACAGGTTGACAGAATAATAAATATATGGCGCCTCAATATTCAAATCAGATTTTGCAAAATTGCATATGATGAAAAATTTAAATAAGCTTTACTAAAAATCATTGTTGGAGTGATTACAAAACGTAATTTATTATCTCAAAATCTTTAATAAATACTAACAAAACATTTTAATCATTCAAACTATTCATCTTGCAAGCAATAAATCATAATAACTACAATTTCCCAGCTTTATTAGTCTCGTGTATTCTTCTTATAATTGGTCGAGTCGTAAAATCACATTTGTCTATTTCAGGTCAAAAATATGTTTGCCGATTTTTTCTGGTTCTCTGTGATGTATTATTATTATTATTAAAAATTAAATCTAGGTTAATTGATACAGAGCGCTCAGGGCAGCAAAGTCTACTGTAAAATGTTGTTAGCTGTTTCTATTAATGTATTTTGGTTGATTTGTTTTAATTTGTTTTAATTTAATTTTTATTAAAAGTTTGTTAAGGATTATATTTATTCGATCAGAAAACATATAGATCAAATTTTAAATTTTACTCAAGTTACAGCAATTTAAATCAACTCTCTTTAATTTAATACTAGACAAATTGCTTCAATTTCAAAACTCATTTTAAAACATCAATTTAAGCTATTTATAGCTATTCAAATTTTGTTTTCTTACTTTATTTCAAATCAAGTTACAGGAATTTTAATCAACCCATTAATTTTATTTAAAACCAAAAAAATTGCTTTAACTTGATTATGAACCAGTTTTTGAGTTTCTAATGTCACCCTGAACCAAGTAACTGCAATTTTAATCTAAATTATTTAAATTAGTAGTTTAAAACCAAATTTTTATTACTACATAATAATTTCAAAAATTTTCAAACTTTTCGAAAACTAAAACTGGTTTTCATACATTAATTTAAGCTGATTGTGAACAAAATTTTAAACTTTTAAATATATCTAAAAGCAATATAAGCATTTCAAATAAACTTCTTTAAATTTATTACAAATGTCAAAAGCCAAAAACTATTTGTAAATTAAATTTTAAAATTTTAAATTTGCTCAAACTAAATTATAGCAATTTTAATAAATCCCTTTCATTGTACTACCACACCAATTAGCTACTTTGAGACTATTTGTAACAAATTTTAAATTTTTAACATTGCCTAACACAAATTACAACAATTTCAGTCAACCTATATCATTGTAATTTTTGAAACCAAATATTTAACTCTAATTTTAAAAATGATACGATTATAAAGTATTAAATGCTTTTAAAGGCTTTTATGTATCCAACGTTTGTTTTCCTAGGTTCTAATAGTTCATCTAATTAATTTTCAATATTCTTCCAAAATTCCTTCTAATCGTAAAAAAAACTTTTCTATAATCTACCTGACTTAACTATGCTTTCTTCGCATATTATTAGCAGTTTCGGAAGCTACGAGGCTCTCTACAGTATGTATCGTAATATTATATTTCAAGACACTACTTATCAAAAACTCTCTTTATTCAAAGCCAGAATTGGGCCTCAAACGTCACATCCATTCAGTTCCTCTGCAAGATTATGATATATCTCAATTTTATATGACAGTTTATAGACATATTTTGACAATGTCAAACTGTCAAAATATGCATTTTTTATCAAAAATGTACATATTTTGAAAGTAATTACAATTTGTGGACAGTTTTAGATATATTTTAACAGTTAGTTGAAGTATTTTGACAGTTTTTTTTGACATTTTAACAAAATAGTATATATTTTAAAATATTTACAATTTATGGACAGTTTATGACATATCACAATGTTTGACAGCTTTTAGACATATTTTGACAGTTTTAAAATATTAATAAAATAACTTGTGGATAGTTTATAGTATAACTCAATGCTGTATAACAGTTTGTAAATATATTTTGACAGTTTCTTGACAAACTTTAAAGTTTTTGAATATAATCTAAGAAAATCCCATACACTTTAAAGTTATTACAATTTGTAGACAGTTTCTAATATATCCTGATTGCTCTTCTTAGGCCGACACCTTTCTTTGATGACCTCTCTGACCTCGCATCACTAGATGCGCAGACTCTCATGAGGTTCATTCACGGCTCAAAATGGTTTGACAAAATCCCCTACCTAACCTAACCTAACCTAATATATCCTGATATGAGATTTCTAATATACAATGATATAAGTGCTTTTAATTTTGACAAATAAACTGTTCACAAACACTCAAAACAAGTTAAAAACAAACTGTTAACTGTCATAATATTAAAGCATGCTAACTTCTAGAAAATTGTGCCTACAATGTGTCAAAATATATTAAGAAACTGTCAAAAAAACGTTATAATATCTGTCAAATCATATTATTAAATTGTCAAAAATGTCAATAGACTGTCAAACTTTCAAAAAACATTGAAATAAAAATAAAACACTCGAACTATTACAGACTTTCAAACTAAAAACTGACAAAAAATCAAAATAAGTTCAATTTCCTATAACATCAGTTCACAAGTATCGAAATTCATTTATAAAACTGTCAAAAAGCATATAAACTTCTAGAAAAATTATTAATGTTTTAAAAGCTATTTCAAACTAACATAATATTAATTCAATTAAAACTACTCGTTTGCAATAAATGAACTCCCAATTGAGTTTGTCATCAAGATGTTAGATCTGTGAGAGAAGAAAACCTAATTTCTAAATCACTTACATTTGAGCAAGTTGCGGTTACTCGCTGAAATGTAATTTGATTAAAATTGTCTAAAAAAAATTAATTAAATAAAATAAGCACAAACCAATTAATTGCAAAAAAATCATTTTAAAATGTACAAGATGACATTTTGGAATTTCCCAGAAACTGTTAAAAGCTGAATTCTTTTGATACAAAAAATTTTAAAACAAAAAACCTTTTAATGCTTTTTTGAAAATGGCTACAACATTCCAAACTTTTTAACCAAAACGGTTCAATAGCATAGGATCTTGGCAAAGAGCTTCTAAAGAAGCTTGATCAAATCTCCTCCTGTTAATCATAATTCACCTATTTTTCTAAATTATATCTTGTTTGATTTAAAGAAAACAAATACCCATTAATTAAAAACTAAGATTAAAACCGTTTCTCTTCTAAGTCAAACAACCTGTCTAAATCTAAATAACAGAACAAATAACCGTGAAGTCACAACTATTTGTCTCAGTATTTATATCATTAAATGTGTTTATAAACACAAAATCAATTATTCAAGTCTATACTTTGCTATCATCAATGCCAAAATCATACAAAGCATCAGTATTAGCTCTACGATTGTTAATTTAAGTTTGAATAAACTATTTATTTACTTCATCCTTAAATACTATAAATTTGTTTTATCAAAAACGTATTTAAGACAAATTTGGAAGAAATTACTTATTAATACTTTCTAAATCATGATTGAGCAATGATGATCAATCCAAGTTGTAACTCTATGTCAACTACAACTAAAAACCAAAACAGTACTACTAAGCACTCATCTACCCACCCAAGTTTTTGCAATCAAAAAAGTTAAAACTATTGTCCCGTACTGAATAAACTGCGTAGAAATCCCAAAACAAACTAAATTATTTAAAGAAATTGGTCATATATTGCACAAAACATTTTTTTATTGGCTAAAACTAGAACAAAATTATTATTATTATTAATTTATTCCATAAAATTAATCATAAATTGCACAAAAAAACCTATTTATTGCATAAATTAAGCAACAAATTGATTTCTTATTAAATTTATTATGAATCAAACAGACAACCAATTTATTGCATAAAATAAGCACAAAAAATTAATTTATCTAACAAATGTTATAATAAATTGCACAAAATATATTTTTATTGCATAAAATTAGCACCCACAAACTAATTTATCTCATAAAATTCATCATAAATTTCGCAAAAACCTATTTTTAGCATAAAATTCATTATTACTAAACATGCACAAACGCCATTTATTGCATAATACACACAAAAAGATCATTTATTCAAAATATTTTATAATAAATTAAACAAAATATCTTTTTAATGCATAAATTTATAAATCACATCATTAACTAAGCAAAAAATTGACACAAAAACTAAATTATTTCAAGAATTTGATCATAAATTGCACAAAACATTTTCTTATTAGCAAAAAATGGCACAAAAAACTGATGTATCCTATAAAATACATCATAAATTGCATAAAAAAGCTAATTATTGCACAAAATAAGCACAAAAAACTGATTTCATACTAAATTAATTATGAATCAAACATAAAACCCATTTATTGCATGAAATTAGCACAAAAACCTAAATTACGTCAAGAAATTGATCATAATGTGCACAAAGCAATTTATTGTATAAAACCAGCACAAAAATACTTATTTATTCCATAAAATTCATCACAAACTGCATAATAAACACTTTTGCATAAACTAAGCACACAAAACTAATTTCTTAATAAACTAAATTCATTATAAGTCGAGCAAAAAACCAATTTATTGTATAAAATTGGCACACAAAACTAATTTATCCTATAAAATTCATTATAAGTTGCATAAGAAACCTACTTATTGCAAAAAATTAGCACAAAAAACTAATTTCTTATTAAATTCATTATAAATTCAAGCAAAAAACCAATTTATTGCATAAAATTTGCACAAAAAACAAATTTATGTTATAAAATGCTTCATAAATTGCACAAAAACCCTATTTATTCCATAAATTAAACACAAAAAACTGATTTCTTACTAAACTTATTATAAATCAAGCAGATAATCCATTTATTGCATAAAATTAGCACAAAAAAATAATTTATCTCATAAAATGCATCATAAATCACACAAAAAACTAATTTATTGCATAAAATTAGCACAAAAAACTAATATTTTGCTACATTCATTATAAATCAAACGGGAAACCTATTTATTGCACAAAATTAGCACAAAAAACAAATTTATTAAAAAAAAAATTATCATAAATTGCAGAAAATATCTTTTTATTGCATTAAACCAGCACCTACTTTTGATGATTTAAACCAATTTTTTGCATAAAATTTAATATAAATCGCGTACAAACCCCATTTATTGCATAAAATCAGCACAAAAACTGAATTATTTCAAAAAATTTATCATAAATTGCACAAAACATCTTTTTATTGGATAATATTAGCACATAAATCATAAGAAACCTATTATTTGCATAAAATAAACACAAAAAACTGATTTCTGACTAAAGTCATGATAAATCAAGCAGAAAACCAATTTATATCATCAAGTTGGCACAAAAAACTAATTTATTTCATAAAATGCATCATAAATTGCACAAAATATCTTTTTATTTTATAAAATTAGCACCTACAACTGATTTTTCTCATAAAACTCACCATAAAATTATGCAAAAACATATTTTTGCATAAAATTTATTATAAATTGCACACAAACCCTATTTATTGCATAAAATTATTTGAAAAAATATCATAAATTGCATAAAATTGACACTTACAACTGATTTACCTCATAAAATTTATCATAAATTACGCAAAAAAACTATTTTTTTAATAAAATGCATTATAAATCGCCCACAAACCCCATTTACTGCATAAAATTAGCACAAAAAATTAAAATATTTTAAGAAATTTATCATAAAACAAACAAAATATCTTATTATTGGATAAAATTAGCACATAAATTGCATAAAATAAGCACCAAAAACTAATTTCTTACTAAATTCATTATAAATCGAGCAGAAAACCAATTAACTGCAAAAAACTAGCACACAAAACTACTTTATTTTATAAAATGCAACATAAATTGAACAAGAAACGTATTTATTATTTAAAATTAACACGTGAATCAAATTTCTTACTAAATAAATCATGCAGAAAACCCATATATTGCATAAATACAGCACAAAAAACTATTTTTTCTCATAAAATGCATCATAAATTGCACAACAAACTTATTTATTGCATAATACTATTATTTTACTACATTCATAATAAATCAAACAAAAAACCTATTTATTGCATAAAATTAGCACAAAAACTAATTTATTTCATAAAAAGTCTCATAAATTGTAGAAAATATTTTTTTGTTGCATTAAATTAGCATATACAACTGACTTAACTTAAAAAAATCGTCAAAAATTACGCATAAACCAAATTTTTGCATAAAATTCATCATAAATCAAAACAAAATTAATACGTAAATCTGATTTTTTACTAAATTGGTTATAAATCGAACAGAAAATCCATTTATTGCATAAAATTAGCATAAAAAACTAATTTATCTCATAAAATGCATAAGAAATTGCGCAAAAACGTTATTTATTGAATAAAATTTGCACAAAAAACTAATATTTTATTACATTTATTATAATTCAAACAAAAAACCTATTTATTGCATAAAATTAGTACAAAAACTAATTTATTTTATAAAATGTAAAATAAATTACACAATATATCCTAATATTGTATTAAATTAGCACATACAACTGACTTATCTTAAAAAATTTATCAAAAATTAGGCAAAAACATATTTTTTGCATAAAATTGAAACAAAATTAGTTTAAATTGTTTATCAAATTTGCACAAAATTTGTATTTATCTCATAAAATTCATCATAAATTACGCAAAAAAAATGCATCAATTTAATTACAAATTGCGCAAAAATCCCATTTATTGCATAAAATTTGCTAATTTATTTTAAAAGATTTATCATAAATTGCATAAAACATTTTTTTATTAAATAAAATTAGCACAAAACACTGATTTATCCCATGAAATTCATCATAAATTTCTTAAGAAAGTAAATTAATGCATAAAATAAATACAAAAACTGATTTCTTACTAATTTCATTATAAATCAAGCAGAAAACTTATTGCATAAAATTAGCACACAAAACTAGTTAATTTCATAAAATTCAATATAAATTGCATAAGAAACGTATTTATTATGTAAAATTAACAGGTAAATCTGATTTCTTATTAAATTTATTACAAAATAAAACCTATTTGTTAAATAAAATTTGCACAAAAAACTGAAATTTAACTATATTCACAATAATTCTAACAGAAAACCTATTTATCGCATAAAATTAGCAAAACAAATCTTATAAATTTGTAAAAAAAACTATTTTTTTCATAAAATTTATTGTAAATGACGCACAAATCCTATTTATTGCATAAAAAAGCACAAAAAACTTTTTTTTTTTTCATAAATTGCACAAAATACCTATTTATTGCATAAAATTAGCACCTGCAACTAATTTATCTAATAAAATTCATCTTAAATTGAGCAATTTTTTGCATAAAATTCATTATAAATTGCGCACAAATACCATTTATTGTATATATATTACATACATAAAAATGAGTTAGTACACATGTTTGAACCAGGTCATAGTGAAAATATCTCATATATTTACATGATTGTAAAATTCGCTTATATCATATGGTTCGATTGCACATATAAATGTAAAAACTGTTCGAACAAAAAGCTTTTTGTCAAAAAAGAGCAAGTCTTTAATTTCTTGTGGAAGTTTTTCAAAGAACTTGAGGCAGCTTTATTCGCAGTTTTTTTCGGTTTATGTTAACCTATGCTTTGGAAATTGGTAATAGCCGTCTTTCCTGGTGTTATAAGAGTGGCTTATTTTATATTTATCAAATATACTAGGACTGTTAATAGATAGTTTAAACATTCATAAATATAAACTCCATATATTGTCAAAAGATTATTATTTCTAAAAACATTTCGACATAATTCTAAACATTTCTAACTGCTTTTTTTTGTACATGAAACAGATCAATTAAATTACATCCTCCCCAGATAAGAATACCATATTGCAGATCTGAGTATACATTTGCATAGTATACAGAACGTAAAGATTGACAACTTAAACAATTTGATAAGGTTCTTAATGCAAAACAGATTTTGCTAATTTTAACACAGAGATTCTTGATATGCTCATTCCATTTTAAATTTTCTTTAATATACACACCTAGGAACTTAGTGTTCTTAATGATATTAAATTCAGTTTCATCTAATGTAAACTTATCTGGACACAAAATATTAGATCTGTCCGTTCTAAATATTACGCACGCAGACTTACTCTTGCTGACAATTAAGTTGTTATCACTGAACCAAGTCATTGTATTCTTAATAATTGTATTGCCAATCTGCAATACTTTATCCTTATCTTTACCGTGAATGTTAATGTTAGAATCATCAGCATAATTTACTATTTTAGCTTTATCTATATGTGGTATAAGACACTGAATAATATCATTTATATATATATAATAAAAATTAAAGGCCCCAGTGTGCTTCCTTGAGGAACCCCAACATTAAGTGTTCCGATATCAGATTGGTATATTTTATTCACTGTATTTAGAATTACTTTTTGCTCTCGATTTTGTAAAAATTAGGCAAGTAATTTATTTGCATTACCTCTGACACCGGCATATTCAAGTTTTTGTAGACATATGTTATGGTTTAAGCAGTCAAAAGCTTTAGAAAGATCAAGAAATAAACCACATGTTATTTCCCGATTTTCCATAGCCGTTATGACATCTTGTACATAGCTTAATATTGACTTTTTAGGCGTAAAACCGTGTTGAAAATTATTAAAAAAAATTTAACAAAAAATTAAATAAACGTGCTGCCAAGAGATTTTCAAACAGTTTTGAAAACACTGAAAGCAAACTGATTGGCCTATAATTATTAAAACCGTTAACATCACCTTTTTTAAAAAATGACTTTACCATTGCTAGTTTAAGCATTGTAGGATAAATTCCTTCTTTCAAACAGTCATTATAAATGGTTCCGAAAGCGATTCTATACAGTGCTTTAATAGTTTTGTCAAAATGTCATCAAAACCAGATGAATTTTTATTTTTAAATAATTTTACCGTATTTATCAGTTCTAATTTAGTTATTGGATACAAGAAGTTTGATTCATTTATATGTCTGCATAAACTCAAAATATGTTTATTGTTTTGGGCAGTTGTCAGTCCAGATAGCAAGTTATCAGTTACGGTTGTAAAATGTTTATTAAAACTATTAGCTAACATTACATAGTTTTCACAGATTGGTGTTATTACATTTGTTAAGCAACGTGTTAACAACGTTCCACATACTTTTGGAATTGTTATCCGAACTGATTATTACATTTTCATAAAACAGACTTTTAGTAAAATGTAATAGCGTAACAAACGTTTTCTTTAAATGGAAAACGCGTGGATAACAACTCTAATAACTTTACCTTTTCTTTCATTTCAAAAAGTTCTGGAGTAAACCATTTTTTTTTATTATTGTTTTCATAAATCTTTTTATATGGAATAGAAGCATCTAAATGACCAATGCAAGTATTTAAAAATTTACTAAAACTATCATCTATATCAAGTTCTTTGAAGTGCAAGTCCCAGTTCTCATTAGCTAAAACTTGATTAAAATTATGTATATTTATACTAGAATAAATTCTTTTATGACCTGTTACAACGTTTGTGCTCGTTTCAACAAGAAAACTAACTATTAAAAAAATAAACACAAAAACTAATTTCTTACTAAATTCATTATAAAGCAAGCACAACACACAATTTATTGAATAAAATTAGCACAAAAAACTAATTTATTTTAAAAAATGCATCATAAATTGCAGAAGAAACGTATTTATTATTTAATAACACAAAAAACTAATATCTTACTACATTTATTATAAATCAAGGTGATAACCTAAATAATAAATAAAATTAGCACACAAAACTAAATTATTTCATCAAATGTATCATAAATTGCACAAAATATCTTTTTATTACATAACATTAGTAGATACAACTGATATATCTCATAAAATTTATCATAAATTACACAAAAACCTATTTTTTGCATCAAATTTATTATAAATGACGCACAAACCTCATTTTTTGCATAATATTAGCACAAAAAATTAATTTATTTCAAAAAATGTATTATAAATTGCACAAAACATCTTTTTATTGCATAAAACTAGCACCTATAACTAATTTATTTAATAAAATTTATAATAAATTACCAAAAAACCCCATATATTGCAAAAAATTAGCACAAAAAAATAATTTTTTAACAAACTTTATCATAAACTGCACAAAATATCTTTGTATTGCATAAAATTGGCACTCACAACTGATTTATCTTATAAAATTCATCATAAATTACGCAAAAACTTATTTTTTGCATAAAACTCATTATAAATTGCACAAACCTTACTTATTGCATAAAAATAGCACAAAACTCTAATTTATATAAAAATAAAGTTATCATAAATTGCACAAAATATCTTTTTATTGCATAAAAATAGCATCCACTACTAATTTATCTCATAAAACTTATCACAAATTACGCAAAAACCTATTTTATGCTTAAAATTTATTATAAATCGCTGTATGCGATCATTTATTGCATCAAATTAGCACAAAAAACTAAATTGTTTCAAAAAATAAATCAAAAATTGCACAAAACATCTTATTATTGCATAAAATTAGCACAAAAAACTAATTTATTCATCATAAGCTGCATAAGAAAACTAATTATTGCATAAAAAACGCACAAAAAACTGATTTCTTATTAAATTCATTATAAATCAAGAAGAAAACCAATTTATTGCATAAATCAAGCACAAAAAACCAATTTATTTTATAAAATGCATTATAAATTGTACAAAAAACGTATTCATTACTTAAAATTCATTATAAATCAAACAGAAAACCCATTTATTGCGTAAAATTAGCACAAAAAACCAATTTATTTAAAAAAACTGTACCAAATATCTTCTTATTGCACAAAATTAGCATTTACAACTGACTTATCTAATAAAAATCATCATAAATTACGCAAAAACCTATTTTTTATCTACGCTTTACACAAAATATCTATTTATTGCTTCAAATTAGCACCTACAATTAGTTTATCTTATAAAAATCATCATAAATTAAGCTAAAACCTAATTTTTGCATAAAATTCATTATAAATTGCGCACAAATCCAATTTCTTGCGTAAAACTAGCACAAAAAAACTAAATTATTTTAAGAAATGGATCATAAATTGCACAAAATATGTTTTTATTAGATAAATTAGCACAAAAAACTGATTTATCCAATAAAATTAATCATAAATTGTCCCCTCTTCTGATTTAGAAAGCTCGTAAAAAAAAACTTTACATTTTTTTGTCAACAAACTCTTAGGCAATCTGGTGGGCACGTCAGTTCAAACTACTACTTGGTTATCAAAATCTAGACTAACCCATCTACCCGCTCAAATATTGGTCATTCAAAGATTAGATATCACATTCTCCTTCTTGGACAAAGAAACTTTATTGCAAAGCAAAGCGAGAAACTTCCAATTTTTTTTAATTACAAACTCGTGTGCAAGTAGGTCAGCACTCTAGTTCAAATTTCTTAATAAAAATTATGAATTGAAGTAACCCACCCAAGTGTTGGTTATCAAAAAATTGCATTTAATACCCCTCCTCTGCTATAAAGAATTCTAACGGCTGCAGAAAATACTTCTAATTTCTTATTGCATAACAAACTCTTGAGCGGGTGGGTGGGCACTCTAGTTCAGACTACTTGAAAATAATCATAATCTAATATGATCCACACACCCGTCTAAGTGTTGGTAATCAAAACCTTGTATATTACTATCTCTTCCTCGGACTACTACTTCTAATAACACAGACAAACAAGCGCGCAGCGACTGCAATGCAGTAGAAGAAATAACTCGCCCACAAATTATACTTTGTTCCCGTCTACCCACCCAAGAGTTAGTTATCAAAAGATTTATTGTTAAACAATTTTCTCGTTTCTAAATTCAAGCACACAAGAGGTGGGACAAACAATAGATCTTTGATGACTAACACTTGGGCGGGTAAATCCTTTGATAACGGGTAAGTGGGTCATAGTAAAAAAAGTAACTCGTCTACAAATTAAACTTTGTTCCTACGCAAGCTTTAGTTATCAAGAGATTTATTGTTAAACAATTCTCTCATATCTAAATCCAAGCACACAAAAAGAAGGACAAACAATAGATCCTTTGATGACTAACACTTGGGCGGGTGGGTGGGTCATAGTAAAAGAAATAACTCACTCACAAATTAAATTTTGCTCTCACTCACCCACCCAAGCATTAGTTATCAAGAGATTCATTGTTAAACAATTCTCTCATATCTAAATCCAAACACACAAAAAGTGGAACCAACAATAGATCCTTTGATGACTAACACGTGGTCGGGTGAGTGGGTTACAGTAGAAAAAGTAACTCACCCACAAATTAAACATTGTTCCTGCCCACCCACCCGAGCGTTACATATCAAGAAATTCATTGTTAATTCTCTCTTATCTACCATAAATCCAAGCACACAAAAAGTGTGACAAACAATAGATCTTTTGATATCCAACACTTGGACGGGTGGGTGGGTCACAGTAGAAGAAGTAACTCGCCCACAAATTAAACTTAATTTCCGCCCACCCACCCAAACGTTAGATATCAAAACATTTATTGTTAAACTATTCTCTCATATCTAAATCCAAGCACACAAAAAGTGGGTCAAACAATAGATCCTTTAATGACTAACACTTGCGCGGGTGGGTAGGTCACAGTAAAAGAAGTAACTGCACACTAATTAAAAATTGTTCCCGCCCACCCACCCAAGCGTTAGTTATCAAGAAATTTGTTGTTAAACATTTTTTTCAAATCTAAATCCAAGCACACAAGATTTGTAGTATTTTAACAAAAACGGCAACTTTGGATTCATTGTTGCTTCTACAAATAATTTGATAATTGATTTATTTTTGTACCAGTACATTAAGAAAGGGTAAAACTATGATATGTCGAAGTCTTTTAGTCAAATAATAGTTAGGAAATAGCCGAAAAACCCCATCAAATATAGAAATAAATGCGTTTTTCGGTATTTTTGAATACCTTTTGTTGCTATTTGCAAATATAATTTTACAAAAAAGTCTTCGACATTTCATAGTTAATCTTTTCTCAATGTACTGGTAAAAAAATAAATTGATTATCAAATTATTTATAGAAGCAGCGATAAAGCCAAAGTTGCAGTTTTTGTTGAAATACTACAAATTAAGGTAGCGGTCGGTATGCTCTTAACAGCTTATAACCAAATTTTGATAACTTGATTCTACTATATTTAATATATTATCAAAAAAATTAGCCGTTTTTTGGTAGATTTTGAACCTTCTCGGACAATATTTCATAGCAGGAATTTGCAGTTTTTAAGATTTCATAAAAATGTTTCAATTTTTTATTTAACGAATATTGCCATTTTTTACTTTTTATGAATAGAATTTTGCATTTTGCTCAAGTTTCAGTTTTTTTGATACTTGCAAACTCTATTTTGATGTTTTAAGACTTTGATATTTTTGGTGTTTTTAACAATTTTGAAGATTATGCTATTTTTGACATTTTATGAGTTAGAATTCAAGTTTCTAACAGTTTATAACCCAGATTTGGTGCTTTCAAACAATATTTTGATGTTTCAAGAACAAATTTGGCTATTTTTGACCTTTTGTGAGTTAGAATTTTACAGTTTTTAACAGTTTATAGCCCAAAAATTAAATGGTTTCAAACAATATTTTTATATTTCTAAACCGGATTTTGCTATTTTGACATTTAATAAGTTAAAATTTTACAGTTTTTAACAGTTTATACATCAATTTTGATAGTTTAGAACAATATTTTGATATTTCAAGACCAGATTTTAAACATTTTGTCAATAAAATTTTACACTTTTAAATAGTTTTTGGTGCTTTCTAACAATATTTTGAAGTTTCAAGAGCGGAATTTGCTATTTGTGACATTTTATGAGTTAGAATTTCACAGTTTTTAACAGTTTATAGCCCAATTTTAATCGTTTTAAGCAATATTTTGATGTTTCAAGACCAAATTTTCCAATTTTTAACTCTTTGTGTATAAAATTTTATATTTTTAAACCAATTTTTACAATATTTTAAAGTTTTAAGGCCGGATTTTGCTATTTTTGACTTTTAATGAGTTAGAATTTTTTTATTAGGCCAAATTTTGTTATTTTTACATTTTATAAGTTAGAATTCTACAGTTTTTAATACTTTATAGCCTAATTTTGGTGATTTCAAACAATATTTTAATGTTTTAAGGCAAAGTTTAGCTATTTTTAACATTTTGTCAATAAAATTTTACACTTTTAAACCGTTTTTGGTGCTTTCTTACAATATTTTAAAGTTTCAATGCCGGATTTTACTATTTTTAACATTTTATGAGTTAGTATTCTACAGTTTTTAACAGTTTATAGCCCAATTTTGATAATTTTGAACAATATTTTAATGTTTTAAGACCAAACTTTGCTGTTTTTAACATTTTGTAAATAAAATTTTACACTTTTAAACCGTTTTTGGTGCTTTCTAACAATATTTTAAAGTTTCTAAGCCGGATTTTGCTATTTTTGACATTTTATAAAAAGAATTATATACTTTTCAACAATTTATTTTAGTATTTTGTAACAATATTTTGATGATTCTAGGCCATATTGAGCTATTTTTAAAATTGATAAATAGAATTATGAATTTTTCAACAGTTTATTGCAAAATTTTGTTATTTCTAACAATATTTTGATGATTATAGCCGGTTTAATTGTTATTTTTAAGGTTTCATATAAAAATTTACACTTTTTAACAGTTTATGGGCAGTCTTTGATGCTTTCCGACTATAGTTTAATACCAACTATCAACAACTGTAAACACAATTGTTTTTTTTTAGTCAATCTACCTTTTTTCTTTGTCTTAGTAAGTTTCCTTGTTTAACGGTGTTTAAAAGTTTATATATATATATATCCAAAGTACTTGCTTGTTGCTAGTGTGCAATAAGGTTGCACAAAAACTCAAGTTTTGATATGGATAAACCCGCACATTACCTTCCGATAACCGACCACAACCCAGTACTACTGAAACTCTACGATTGGAAATCAACCAAAAAGACAAAAAATAATAATACCTGCAGATTGGACTGTCTTCTCACAATCCTTAGAAGAAAGCATTAACAGCTTAACCCCAGTAAAATCGATTGCAAACATAAAAGCCACCAAAAAAGCTTGTAAAGCCAAACAGGTTTACGCCAATAGCCCTCTTGGATTATCCCAAACCACAAAAGCAGCCGCCAAGCATAAAAGCAAAGGCATAGCAACTCCCAAGATCACAAAGTCTTAAGAAAAGCAATAAAGTTGCACAAAAATTTTCCCTCAGCCATTCATAGCTAAAATAAGATTCAATATACTATCGAAAGAAAAACCAAAGCATTTGCTAAACTGTCTTAAACTCCAATGCTCCCTCTCAACAACCAAGGACACAAATCTGTAGCACGTCAAAAAGGTCCTACCTGGAAGACGCTGACAAAGTGTTCAACCTTCTTGAATAAAAGAAATTATTAAAATTATTAAATTTCTATGCACCTTGAGTAAAGTCATAGAAAGAGTGATCTGGAACATAATCCAAAACCACACAAAACCTAATAATCTTCTCCCCGCCCACCAACATAGGTCCATCAACTAAACCGCGTGACGGACCACATAGTCAAGAGTTTCGGACAAAAAACCATGGGAGTTGTCTTTTTTGATGCCAAAAAAGCCTTCAAAAGTTATCATGCAGAAGAGTTTTCTGAGCAAATTTTTCAAAAATAATTGCTTTTTTTTGTAAATTTGAAGACTTTTCTGGTTGTTGTTATCTCTTTTGACATTTAGAAAATCCCCTCAACGTTCCAGAAACCAGTGGTAAGCCCTTTTAAATACATTGCATGTAGAAAGATCCCACATGATGTACCTAGTTTCAATTTTATAAAAAAGTTATATTATAAGACAAAGCAGCCAAATTTGGAATGTTGGAAACTGTGCTTAGAAATCGTGAAAACACTTTGATCAAACCTAAACATTCATGTAACATTCTAAACAATTGATTCTGTTAGTCTTATTTTTCTAGGAATAACTAAAACTTTTTCTTCTTTTTCTTCTTAAAAGTAGGCTCTCTATTAATAGAAGTTAACCACAAATTTAGCAAATTCTTCTCTGTCCTCTGTGTCTATCCCGTCCAGTTTCTTTTCCTACTCTTTATCTTATGAAATGCATCATAAATTGCACAAGTAACTTATTTATTGCATATTGCAGATTGCAAATATGTTTTTATTGCATATAATTAGCACCTACAACCGATTTATCTCATAAATTAGGCAAAAACTTATTTTTTGCCTAAAATTCATTGTAAATGACGCACAAACCCCATTTATTGCGTAAAATTAGCACAAAAAACTAATTTATTTAAATTTTTTATCATAAACTGCACAAAATATCTATTTAGTTTATAAAATTAGCATATATGAATATGAATCGCGCACAAACTCCATTTATTGCGTAAAACTAGCACAAAAAATTAAGTTATTTCAATAAATGGATCATAAATTGCACTAAACGTCGTTTTATTGAATAAAATATACACAAAAAACTGATTTCTTACTAAATTCATTATAAATCGAGCAGAAAACCAAATTATTGCATAAAATTAGCACACAAAACTAATTTATCCCATAAAATTCATCATAAATTGCATAAGAAACCTATTTATTGCATAAAATTATCCCGTGCAACTAATTTCTTACTAAATTCATTATAAATTAAGCAGAAAACCAATTTATTTCATAAAATTAGCACAAAAAACTAATTTATCCCATAAAATGCATTATATATTGCACATAAAATCTATTTATTGCATAAAACTAGTACAAAAACTATTTTTTTTGCATAAAATTTATTATGAATTGCGCAAAAAGCTAATCTATTTAAAAAATGTATCATAAATTGCACAAAATAATTTTTCTTTGCATTAAATGATCTACAACTGATTTAACTAAATAAAATTTATCAAAAATTGCATAAAAAACTTGATTATAACATAAAATTCATTATAAATGACGCACAAACCCCATTTATTGCATATTATTAGCACAAAACTCTAATTTACATAAAATAAAGTAATCATAAAAAGCACAAAATATTTTTTATTGCATAAAAATAGCATCCACTACTGATTTATCTCATAAAACTTATCACAAATTACGCAACAACCTATTTTATGCTTAAAATTCATTATAAGTCGCACACAAACCTCATTTATTGCATCAAATTAGCACAAAAATCTAAATTATTTCAAGAAATAAATCAAAAATTGCACAAAACATCTTTTTATTGCATAAAATTAGCACAAAAAATTAATTTATTCATCATAAGCTGCATAAGAAAACTAATATTGCATCAAAAACGCACAAAAAACTGATTTCTTATTAAATTCATTATAAATCAAGCAGAAAACCAATTTATTGCATAAATCAAGCACAAAAAAACAATTTATTTTATAAAATGCATTATAAATTGCACAAGAAACGTATTTATTAATTAAAATTCATTATAAATCAAAGAGAAAACATATTTATAACATAAAATTAACACACAAAAAAACAATTTATTTCATAATACGCATCATAAATTGCACAAGAAACTTATTTATTGCATAAAATTAGAACAAATAACTGATATTTCACTACAATCATAATAAATCAAGCAAAAAATCTATTTAATCCATAAAATTAGCACAAAAAACTAATTTATTTAATAAAATCTTTCATAAATTGCACAAAATATTTTTTCATTGCATTAAATTTGCACCTACAACTGATTTATCTCATAAAATTCATCATAAATTACGCAAAAACCTCTTTTTTATTTACACTATACACAAAATGTCTATTTATTGCATCAAATTATCACCTACAATTAGTTTATCTCATAAAAATGATCATAAAATAAGCAATTTTGTATAAAATTCATTATAAATCGCGCATAAATCCAATTTCTTGCATAAAATTAGCACAAAAATAAAACAATATGTTAAGAAATTGATCATATATTGCACAAAATATCTTTTTATTAGATAAATTAGCACAAAAAACTGATTTATCTAACAAAATAAATCATAAATTGCATAGGAAAGCTAACTATTACATAAAATAAACATAAAAAACTGATTTCTTATTAAATTCACTACAAATCAATTTATAACATAAAACAAACAAGTAAAACTAATTTCTTACTAAATTCATTGAAAATTCAAGCAAAAAACCTACTTATTGAATATAATTAGCACAAAAAACCACGTTATCTTATGAAATGCATCATAAATTGCACAAAAAACTTATTTATTGCATATTGCAGATTGCAAATACGTTTTTATTGCATATAATTAGCACCTACAACCGATTTATCTCATAAATTATTTATTTTTTGCCTAAAATTCATTGTAAATGACGCACAAACCCCATTTATTGCGTAAAATTAGCACAAAAAACTAAATTATTTAATTTTTTTATCATAAACTGCACAAAATATTTATTTATTTTATAAAATTAGCATATATAAATATGAATCGCGCACAAAGTCCATTTATTGCGTAAAAAGGGCACAAAAAATTAAGTTATTTCAACAAATAGATCATAAATTGCACTAAACGTCGTTTTATTAAATAAAATATACACAAAAAACTGATTTCTTACTAAATTCATTATAAATCAAGCAGAAAACCAAATTATTGCATAAAATTAGCACACAAAACTAATTTATCCCATAAAATTCATCATAAATTGCATAAGAAACCTATTTATTGCATAAAATTAACCCGTGCAACTAATTTCTTACTAAATTCATTATAAATCAAGCAGAAAACCAATTTATTTCACAAAATTAGCACAAAAAAACTAATTTATCTCATAAAATGTATCAAAAATCGTTTATTTACAAAAACTAACCTAACCTAACCTAACCTAAAAATATCAAAAAACTAAAAAAACATGTAATATAATAACAAGATCAAAACAAACAAAAAATATAATAAAACTAACATAAATAACAAAATAATCAAAACAAATAATAGAAACTAATGATAAGAATGATGCCGCGATTATAAAGCTTTGCAGCCATCCATATGAAGACAGTGTATAAAAATGCAAATATATTGTAAATATGTAAGCAAACGTCAAGACTGCGCACAAAAAGCAAACTTTGTCATTTAAAGGCCGGATTTGTTCTAGTAGTATTGTTGATTTATGTATTGGAAGGTTAAATGTATGTACGACATCCAAATTAAAGTATGCAAAACTAGCTAACAAGGCTTATAATATAAACTTTCACAAACTGTTTTACAAACAATAAACCAGAAGATTTTCTTTCTTCTCTTCTTCAATACAAAAATCACTGAGATCAGAATCGCTACATAAATAACAATTATAAAAAGTAGAAGACAACGTAATTTCTGACTACAATCCTGTGCTATAATTTATCATGTCGAATAAACCACATAGGTAAATCAATTCAATGTATTACATATTTATTTTCTGCTTACCTTGGTAAATAACTCCAATTACTCAATATTTATTGTTAACACTATCAATGCTACTGCACACAATCACAACACGAACGCTATTGTTAGAATTTATTTACATGTAAATAAACAAATCTGTTTCCAAGTAACAGCAAACAATATTTATGTAAACATTAAAAGTGTCTTGATTAAAAAAAAAACAATTAATCTAAATAAATATTTTTTAAAGAAATGCTTCAATTAATTTAATCAAAGTATAAATTTTTCTATTTTAAACTTTATAAATTCTATGTATAGGAAATCTTATAAGATTATGACCAAAACTGTTTTTAATTATAGCGGATGTTGTCCAAAAAAAGTAACTGATTTCATGCAGAACTGTCCTTGATCGACATACATCTTCATCATCCGCAGAAGCAATAAAACCGGCCATATAGAGTCAAGATAAAATCTCACCTTATATAAACTATGAAGTTCTCAAACTAGATGCTATCCACTAGATCCATATTAAGCAAAAACACAAGATTTTAAGCACACACTATACACAACTGAAACTATATTTAATTATATTAATTTAATTATAACACATGCACTAATAAAATTTTATCATCACCATATAAAATCGCACGTTTTATTATTATTGATGGAGGAATTCCAATTTGTTTATTGCACTTTATTAAAGCGACATATGCAAGACGGGTTTATATAGAAATCGTATGGTATATCGCAATAACAACAAAACGCTCGCTCTCACCTGAGATTTTACCGGCAACTGAACATCACCTGTTGAATGCAACGTGCTCGATGCCCTCTCTCTTCGCCACAGTCCGTCACATTTATCTATTTTTTCGGACAAGCGAAGCGATAAATTGTTTCTGTGCTTATCAGAGACTGTTTATTTGCATTTTTTTATATTTTGCTTATATAATTTAATATTACAATGGAAAAAATTTAATCGAGTTGTGGTGTGTGCCAGGAAAGACCTTGTGAATGTGAACTCATTAATTTTTGCGTTTATGGTTTCTTTTAATTGCCGATATTTATATGCTATAAATATTTTACTATATTGATAGTGAAACAATAAATATTTAATTAAATTTAATCATTAGAATTGTTTTTATTGAAGAAATTTGCAGTTGAGAGTTTTGCTTTTATGGTAGAAAATTTGACGTTCATTGTTGGTAACTTTTGCTAGTTTGACATATATCAAGTTGACATTTGACAATATTTTGACAATTATAAGTAATTTTTGACATTTTATGTTAGTTTGTTGACGTTTTGACTTTTTGTCGTCAATGTTTATTAAGAATTTTGACAGTTTTTTACATTATTTTGACAGTTCAAAAACAATTTATGTAATTCTTGACAATCTGTGACAATAAAGATTAACAATTTTACAGTTTTAGACAAATGTTGCTATTTTGACATAATTAAAATTAACATTTGACATCTTTAAGATGCATTATTACAGTTTCTCACAACATTTTGACAGTTTTAAGTAATTTTTGTCAATTTATTTGTTGACATTTTGATGGTAAAAAAGATAAAAAATGTCAATTTATCATGTCATTAATCACCTTATGCTAGTTTGACATATTTAAAGTTGACATTTGACATTTCCAAGGTTGCATTATTGCAGATTGACACAATATTTTGATATTTTGTTGACAGTTTTAAGTAATTTTTGACAATTTTTATTGTTTATTAACATTTTGCCAATTGACAGTAAAGATTAACGATTTTGATTTTTTTAACAAGTTTGACAGATTACAAATTAATTTAACAGTTTGTGAATACAATTTATAGTTTGCAAACAAAGTTGTCAATATATCAGAAGTTACTGTTATCTTCTGCTATGGATTAGGTTAGGTTAGCTGCAAAATATAATAAGTTTTTGTCAAACTACGACAGATCAATTAACTGTCAAATTAAAATTATTTAAGTGTCATATTGTAATAATAAATTCTATTCATGCAGTGTCAAAAATAACAAATTTTAGCAATTAAGTATAAAAATATTGTCAAAAAGACTAAAATTTAGTCATAAACTACAAAAAAATGCAATAAATTGTTTAAAAAAAATCAAAAATAGTAAAAAATGAAGTTATAAAAAACAAAGATTCAGGCAAAAACGGTTAAAAAGCGTAAAATGCTGTTTATAAAAAGTAAAAATTAGCAAAACCAGCCTTGAAATTTTAATCAATTGTCAAGAAACACTTAAATTCAGCTATATTCTGCCTAAATTTTATTCATAGTGTCAAAAATAGCAAAATCTGGCTATGAAGTATGAAAATAATGTCAAAAACCACCAAAAATTAGTCATAAACAATAAAAATGCAATATTTTGTTTATAAAAAATTAAAAATAGTAAAATCAAATTATAATGAACAAAAATCAGGCCAAAAACGGTTAAAAAACGTAAAATTCTGTTCATAAAATGTAAAAAATAGCAAAACCAACCTATAAATTTTAAACAATTGTCCAAAAACACTTAAATTCAACCATAATGTGTCTAAATTCTATTCATATAATGTCAAAAATAGCAAATTCTGGCAATGAAATATAAAAATATTGTCAAAAAGACTAAAATTTAGTCATAAACTACAAAAAAATGCAATGAATTGTTTAGAAAAAGTCAAAAATAGTAAAATCAAATTATAAAAAAGAAAGATTTGGGCAAAAACGGTTAAAAAGTGCAAAATGCTGTTTATAAAATGTAAAAATTAGCAAAACCAGCCTTGAAATTTTAAAAAATTGTCAAGAAACACTCAAATTCAGCCATATTCTGCCTAAATTTTATTCATAATAAGTCAAAAATAGCAAAATCTGGCTATAAAGAATGAAAATATTGTCAAAAACCACCAAAGATTAGTCATAAATCATAAAAATGCAATATTTTGTTCATAAAAAGTCAAAAATTGCCAAAAACGATTAAAAAATGCAAAATTTTGTTCATAAAATGTAAAAATTATCAAAATCAGCTTTAAAATATTAAACATTGTCAAAAAACATTTAAATTCTGCTATAATCTGTCTTATTCATAGAGTGTCAAAAATAGCAAAATCTGGTAATGAATTATAAAAATATTGTCAAAAAGACTAAAATTTAGTCATAAACTACAAAAAAATGCAATAAATTGTTTAGAAAAAATCAAAAGTAGTAAAATGAAATTATAAAAAACAAAGATTCAGTCAATAACGGTTAAAAAGTGCATTTTGCTGTTTATAAAATGTTAAAATTAGCAAAACCAGCTTTGAAATTTTAAACAATTGTCAAGAAACACTCAAATTCAGCCATATTCTGCCTAAATTTTATTCATAAAGTGTCAAAAATAGCAAAATCTGGCTATAAAAAATGAAAATATTGTCAAAAACCACCTAAAATGAGTCATAAACCATAAAAATGCGATATTTTGTTCATAAAAAGTCAAAAATTGCCAAAAACAATTAAAAAATGCAAAATTTTGTTTATAAAATGTACAAATTATCAAAATTAGCTTTAAAATTTTAAACATTGTCAAAAACACTTAAATTCAACCATAATCTGTCTAAATTCTATTCATATAATGTCAAAAATAGCAAATTCTGGCAATGAAATATAAAAATATTGTCAAAAAGACTAAAATTTAGTCATAAACTACAAAAAAATGCAATGAATTGTTTAGAAAAAGTCAAAAATAGTAAAATCAAATTTTAAAAAACAAAGATTCAGGCAAAAACGTTTAAAAAGTGCATTTTGCTGTTTATAAAACGTAAAAATTAACAAAACCAGCCTTGAAATTTTAAACAATTGTCAAAAAACACTCAAATTCAGCCAGATTCTGCCTAAATTTTATTCATAAAGTGTCAAAAATAGCAAAATCTGGCTATAAAGAATGAAAATACTGCCAAAAACCACCAAAAATTAGTCATAAACTATAAAAATGCAATATTTTGTCCATAAAAAGTCAAAAATTGTAAAACCAAATTTTAAAGAACAAAAATCTGGCCAAAAATGATTAAAAATGCAAAATTTTGTTCATAAAATTTAAAAAATAATTAAAATCAGCCATAAAATTTTAAACATTGTCAAAAAACAATTAAATTTGGCCATATTCTGCCTAAATTCTACTCAGAGTGTCAAAAACAGCAAAATCTAGCTATGAATTATAAAAATATTGTCAAAAAACACTAAAATTTAGTCATAAACTATACAAAAATCCAATAATTTGTTTAAAAAAAGTCAAAAATAGTAAAATCAAATTATAAATAACAAAAATTCTAACAAAAACGGTTAAAAAGTGTTCATAAAATGTAAAAATAATCAAAACCAGCTTTAAAATTTAAAACATTGTCAAAAAACACTTAAATTCAGCCATAATCTGTCTAAACTTTTATCAAAAAGTGTCAAAAATAGCAAAATCTGACAATGAAGTATGAAAATATAGTCAAAAAGACTAAAATTTAGTCATAAACTACAAAAAAATGCAATGAATTGTTTAGAAAAAGTCAAAAATAGTAAAATCAAATTATAAAAAACAAAGATTCAGGCAAAAACGGTTAAAAAGTGCAAAACGCTGTTTATAAAATGTAAAAACTAACAAAACCAGCCTTGAAATTTTAAACAATTGTCAAGAAACACTCAAATTCAGCCATATTCTGCCTACATTTTATTCATAAAGTGTCAAAAATAGCAAAATCTGGCTATAAAGTATGAAAATATTGTCAAAAAACACCAAAATTTACTTATAAACTATGAAAAATGCAATGATTTGTTTATAAAATGTCAAAAATAGTCAAATTAAATTATAATAAACAAAAATTTGGCCAAAAACTGCAAAATTCTGTTCATAAAATGTAAAAAGTAGCAAAACCAGTCTTGAAACTTTAAACAATTTTTATAAAAATACTGTCAAAAAATACTAATAATTAAGTCATAAACTATAAAAAAGCAATAATTTGTTTATAAAAAGCAAAAAATAGTAAAATCAAATTTTAAAGAACAGAAGCCCGGCCAAAAACGGTAAAAAAAATGCAAAATCCTGTTCATAAAATTTAAAAAATAGCAAAACTAGTCATGAAATTTTAAAAACTGGTCAAAAAACACTAATTTCTGGCCATAAAGTGTTAAAAATTAAAAATAAACAAAATTTAGCTTTAAAATTTTCAAAAATATTTAAAAAAAACAAAATCTGGCATAAACCGTTAAAAACTACAAAACCCGGCTACAAAATTTCAAACAATTGTCAGAAAACAATAAAAAATGTAAAAAAATCCATAAAATCTCTAAAATAACAAAATCTAATTTTAAAATATCAAAAATTGTGTTAAAAAAATTAAAATTTTGCCATAAACTGTTGTCATAAATAGCGAAACTTGGCCCATCAAGAAAATAGACGTTGAATTATTACATACGCTAGACCACTGCTGCTGCTAACTGTCAATTCAACAAGTGCCGACTGTCTCACAAATCTGTTATATAAGTCATTTGACATATAGTGTAATGTCAGTGAATAGTGTACATTGAAAATAATTTGTATAGCTGTTAAGTATTATTTTGGCAATTTTATTACTTATTATGAAGTTAATTCATAAATGCAATATCTGTTATTTATGATAAATTATTGACAGCTTCTACAACAACTGTGTTCAAATATAAAACAAAGTTATTAATTAAGAAAAATTTCATAACCTTAAAGTTTGTTTACTTGCTTGATGTATGTTCAAATTGTGTTATTATCAAATTATTATTTAAATGCATGAGTTGGTATTGTGATATTTTGTATATGTACAGCCACTATAGTCGATCGGTAAAGTACTTGATTCGTAAGCAAGTTTTCGATTTCAGCGCTGGTTCAAATCCTAATTCAACAGAAATTTATTTTTATTGCTATTTTTGTATTAATATTATATTGCACTACTAACTAACCATTCCGAGGCCTACCTTATGTTTGTCATAATTAATTAGTCACCACAAAAGGTCCTGTGGTGTGAAGTGTGTGTCCCAGTCAAACCTTTTTAAATTATTTATTTAGTTGTTGATTTTTTTCAATTGTGTAATTTAAATCTGATAGCTTTTATTTGAAAATATGGATTGCACAGTAGCTACTATTGATAATCTTTTTAAAAGTTATTTCATTCCATTTCAAAGCCAAATATTAGAAAATTTAAGCACTATAACCGGTAAATTAGATGCAATAAATTCCAGAGTGAATACTTTGGAGAATGAAAATAAAATGTTAAGAGCGGAGATACAACAACTTAAAAGCATCGACCTATGTCAAATGAAGATACAATTAAAGAAATTAATGATAGAAAAAAAAGAAGTAAAAACGTTATGGTTTTTAACGTAGAGGAGTCAACATCACAAAATGTGATTGAACGAATTGAAAAGGACAGAATGGAAATTACGAATATTTTAAAATCCATTGATAACATACCGAATCCGGAAAAAATATCAAGAGTTGGTCGATCGTCTAACAAACCACGACCACTAAAAATTGAATTTCTAAACTCAAATATTGTTAAAAACATTATGAAAAACAAACACAAAATTGTTAACCGAAATGTTATAATCAATACTGATAAGACTATTTCCCAACAAAAACACTACAAATCTTTGCAGAAGGAATTAGATACACGTAAAAAACAAGGAGATAAAAATATATTTATTAAATATATAAATGATTGTCCCACCATTGTGACATTGAAGCCAAATTCAAAAAACTATCAAGTTTAACTGTGTATTATCAAAATGCTGGCGGGATTCGAACAAAGTTACAAGATCTCAGAGTTAATCTATCAGTCTGTTTATATGATGTTATAATAATAGTAGAAACTTGGCTTATAGAAGATATCAATAATGAAGAAATAAATCTTAATAATTATGTCATTTTTAGAAATGACAGGTCAAATGAATCGAGTGTTAAAACTAAAGGAGGAGGAATTTTAATTGCTATAAAGAAAGAAATCAATTCGGAGCTTATTAAAAATACTCCTCAATGTGTGGAGCAACTGTTTGTGCTGTTAAAATTTAGAAGGGAAACACTGATCATAGGCGGAATATACATCCCACCTAGATCAGATAACCTAAAATATAATGTACATTGTGAAACTGTAGAAAACATTGTTGACAAATATCCAAATAGTAGATATTTGATTTGCGGTGATTATAATTTGCCTGAAGCTCAATGGGAAAATGATGAGTTGGGTCTGTATTTAACAACACCAGCTGGTGCAAATGCTTTAACTATAAGCGAATCTTTTGAAATTCTGAATCTTTTACAGATCAATAACATTCCAAATTCACGAGGAATTTTTCTAGATTTAATTTTTACTAGAAATAAATCTTGCATTGTTGAAGCTGCAAATGACCTCTTATTTGCTAATAGCGTTCACCATAGTGCTTGTGTTATCATTGTGAAAAAATGCAACACAGAACATCAAATGGAATTTAAAGAACTAAGACTTGATTATAAAAATGCAAATTTTTCTGAAATTAATAATTTTCTAGCACAAGTGGATTGGAATAAAATGTTTATGACCAATAGTTATAACGTCAACATTAATGAATTGGTTGATAAATTTTACAATGTGTTATTTGAAGCTTTGAATCTATTTGTACCTGTAATATTGTTTAAAACGTCTACATACCCTAAGTGGTTTAATGGTGAACTTATTAATCTTGTTAAAGCCAAGAAAATTGCTCATTCAACGTACAAAAATTCAGGTTATCAACGTGATTACGATCAGTTTAAATACTTACGTGATAGGTGCAAATCCATTGGAAAGTCATTATATTCGAACTTTGTTCAACGTGCTAATAACAACATCTGCGTTGATCCAAAATTGTTTTGGAAGTTTATAAATGAAAAAAGAAAAACTGATGGATACCCGAAACTACTACGATTCTGTGATAAATCCTGTGATAGCGAACAAGACAGTGTTAATTTATTTGCCGATTTTTTTTCGTCGGTATATGTAAGTGATATTGGTTCAGTCCCGAATTATGATTTTAAATGTGATGTAAATAACTCTAAGTTCTTGATAAATGTTGATGATGTTTTTAATGGTATTTCTAATTTAAAAGAATCTGTAATATGTGGCCCTGATGGCATTCCCACTTTGTTTTTAAAAAACTGTGTATGCACTTTAGCTAAACCTTTATGTTATTTATTTACTATGTCAGTTAATACTGGTATATTTCCCAACTTTTGGAAACAAAGCTATATAGTACCAATTTTTAAATCAGGTAGCAGAAATGAAATTAGTAATTACAGAGGAATTTGTAATCAATCAGCCATTCCCAAATTGTTTGATGCATTGATAGCTGAGCAGTTAAAATGGATGAGTAAACACGCAATTACAAACTATCAGCATGGTTTTTTAAAAGGAAGATCAACAGCTACGAATCTTATGTGTTATCAATCAATGATTGTTAGCGCGTTTGAACAGAGAATGCAAGTTGATGCAATTTATACGGACTTTGCAAAAGCGTTTGATCGAGTTGATCATGGTACGTTTATTGCAAAACTTGTAGCAATGGGATTTCATGAACAAGTGGTGAATTGGTTGAGTAGTTTTTTAACTGGTAGGACTCAATGCGTCAAAATTAATAACCATTTATCAAGAATAGTTAATGTATCGTCAGGTGTACCGCAAGGATCACATTGTGGACCAGTTTTATTTCTGTTATTTATAAATGATTTGTGCGATGTAATTGTTAACTGTAATTGTCTATTGTATGCTGATGATTTAAATTTTTTTAAAAATGTTAAATCAATATCAGATTGCCATGATATTCAAATTGACCTAGACAATATTGGCATTTGGTGTAAAAAAAACAACTTGTTTTTAAATCAGACTAAATGTTATTCAATTACCTTTAGCAGATTAAACAATAACATTCAATATGTTTATTGCATTAACAATGCGCCTTTAACTGCTGTCGATAAAATAGCAGATTTAGGTGTTATTTTTGATGCAAAGCTAAACTTTAATTTGCACATTGATAACATTTGTTCTAAGGCAAGAAAGTTATTAGGTTTTGTATCAAGAACTTCAAATGAATTAAGTGCAGCAGCAACTTTAACTATGTACAGATCGTTAGTACGATCAATATTAGAATATAATTCAGTAATTTGGTCACCTCACCAGAGTGGAAATGTATCTAAAATTGAAAAAATTCAACAAAAATTTTTGAAAATATTCTCGTATAAAGTAGGATTCCAGAACAACAACAACAATGTTAATAATGCAGCAATTATTAACTTGCACAGTTTACAATTATTGCATCACCGTAGGATTATTGCAGACCTAAATTTTGCTCAAAAACTTATAAATGGATTTATAGACTGCTCAGATCTACTGTGCAGAATCAACTTCAATTTAGGTCAACAACGATACACGCGCCACACTTCTATTTTCAGATGCAAACAGCATAAAACTAATTATGGATATTTTAATCCTGTATCCCGTTTAATGCGAGAATGTAATATTCTACAAAATGATATTAATTTTGATTTGTTTCAACCTCATAATATGTTTAAATGTAACTCTCGAAAGATTAATTTAGCTTTATATTTTTAATTGTTTGTAATAGAATAAGATGTACACTATATATATTTTTCCTATTGTTAATATTTTTGTATTTAAAGGCGATTTGCCGTATAATAAAGTATTATTATTATTATTATATAAACTGTACAATTTATTTTTAGAAAATCTGTCATATAAACTGTTTATATTAAGGATAAAAACTGAAATTTACGTGTAATGTTTTCTCTAAAATAATAATTAACTTCATTTTGTAGCACAATTCATGATAATTTCCCTTAAATTAACTGCAAACTTCTTTTTGTAGCACTATTCATGATAATTTCTTTTAAATTAACTGCAAACTTCTTTTTGTAGCACTATTCATTGTGTTGTCTCTAAAATCATTACTAACTTTATTTTGTAGCACAATTCATCATAATTCCGCTCAAATTAACTGCAAACTTCAGTAGTAGTAGATAAATTTATTTCGTAATCTTATGTACATAAAAACATATATTTACAATCTAAATGAAGGAGTGCATATGATAATAAAAAAGGCTACCGGCAAAAGTCTTTCTACGCATGGTTATGTTGGTGAAGGTGATATAAAGTAACGATATATTAATAATTAAAAAATTTAAAAAAAAATTTAAAAAAAAAAACAGAACATGTGGCATAATCATCGGTTAGTCGGGTGAATCTGAATTTTCAGTCGTATTGGATAGTGAAAGTATATGTTCAAAGATGGATTTAAGAAGAAATTTATACTTTACAGTTTTTTCCGGGTTTGGTGGTATAGCAAGTTTAGCTAATATTTTTACGTTAGTAGTTTTATTACAAAAACTTTCATCTAATACTAAGTGACGGTCGAGAAGGTTAGTTGGTACAAGGAATCGTTTAAAATATTGTGCATTATTTGGACTCGAAATTTGGTGATACATCTAAGCGATGCTCATTCGGCAACGTGTAAGTTGTTTTGGGTTCCTTTGCGGTATTGAAAAAAAAGTATCGATGCATAATCTAGAAATATATAATTATAAATATGTGTAGAAGTTTTCATATTTATTCTTTTGCCTTTGTAAGTTAAACAGCAGAAATGTTTGCTCGGGTTATGCATCTAGCTTTTCTGGATTGGGAATAATGTTTAAAGAAAAGTTTGTTATCAAAAAGCACACCTCCTAAATATTTGCATGTTGGGGTTGGTTAAATTGTTGCATGATTAAGATTGATGTTTGGTGAGCTTTCCAATATACGGTAAAATGGGATAAGAAGTTGGAATTTATTGGGATTACCATAAAGCCTTCATGTGTTGAACCATGTTTGGACATGTTCAGTTAAAAATTGTAGGTGTTGAATAGACCGATTAAGACTTTTTGCGTGCGATATCAACACGGTCTCGTCAGCATATTGAAGTATATATGATTTTGGGTCAAAGTTTTGGCAGAATGTGTCCAACATATCACTGCAATAAATATTGTATAAGAGAGAAAACAGAGGAGATCTTTGCGGAACACCTTGTTTAGGGTAGAAGATAGGTGACAAAAAATTCCTCACTCTGAAATTTTTTTATTGTGCATATTAAGTAGAAAGACACTTGAAGAATTAAAAGTTTGTACAAGAGGCCCTTCAGCCAAACCGAATCAAATGCTTTGTTTATGTCTAGAAGCAATGCTGACGTATGTCCGGGTTATTTGGATGTTGGAGGTAATGATACTCAGAAACTTTTTTGTGGAAAACCCAAACTGATGATCAGGGATATTAGATTTTACATGGTTTAGTAGCTTATGTTTAATATGGGATTCAATGATTTTAGCTATTACTGGAAGAAGCGTTATAGGTCTGTAATTGAATGAGGATGTTGCATTTGAGTTCTCTTTAGGGATATAAATTACTATTCCAAGTTTAAATTCAGTTGGAATATATTGATAGGATAGGCAAAGGTTTAGGATTTAATTATATGGATGTGGATATTATTGTGTAAACATTTGAGGATTTTTAGGGGAATATTGTCTATACCAGAAGATGAATTTTTACCGGATTGTAAGATTTGAAAATAGTCATTTTCAGTTAACAAATTTCATTTTGTAGAGTAATTCATTATAATTCCTCTTAAATTGGTTGCGTTCAGAAAGACTCATTATTTACCAGCGCTGACTCATCAATCAATCAGTGATTGATGAGTTACTTGGTTAGCAACCAATATGATGAGTAAAATGACAAGCGCTGCCAGCAAACGATGACCCAGCGGTAGTCAGCAAGCGTGTTCAGTACACATGAGCTGTTTTCCATTTGACTAAATAGTCGCACTTGGTGGCACTAATTTTATGGGTGTGACTAATAAGTTGTTCCATTTGTCAAAAGCGTTTTAGATATTCGATGTGATTTTTCGAGGTAGAAAACGCCATATTTCCTTGTGCGAGATGCTCTTGCCCGCAAAATTTAAAAAAAGGCAGTACAGATTTGATGAATTAATTTCAAATTCTATATTATACATATCCGCCATGGTTTTATACGTCCGCTATGTACAAATCATAGATAAGTACATTTCAAAATGCACAATTTAAGCGTGGCGGCCATGCACAAAACAAAACTGACGTTTTAAGCGGGAATGCCTGCGGTGCAATGTTCCAGCTCGAATATTCCACATCGAAAATAGTCGCACTTGACCTCTAACGCACCAGTTGCATGAAACGGTCAAATCTAACATACCTATGATGAGTCGTTCTGAATAACTGCAAACTTCATTTTGTAGCTCAATTTATTATAATTTCCCATAAAATTACCTACAAACTTCATTTTGTAGCACAATTCATGATAATTCCCTTAAATTAACTGCAAACTTCATTTTGTAGAACTATTTATTAAGCCTCGTTCATACTCATCCGATTTTTTCATTTTTTCTGCGATTTAAAATGGCCGCCTGTCAAACCAAAAAATTGCGATTATTTTAACATTTTGCGATTTTTTTCAGAATGTACCTAACTTTATGTCATTGAATTTTTATTAATAATGTAATTAAATGAATTGTAATTAAGTATTATTATTAAAATAACTGTAAATTAAAAGTTTAGCTAAATTTAAATGAATTTTTACAGTTATTAAATCAAACGCCAGTTCTGTTATGAAACAGTCAGATTGTGGTTAGGTTTGTATTTGTAACTTCGCTTCATTATACTCTTCGTTTAACCGACGTTACGCGCGCTTTTGCCAAACTTACGTACAATAATTTAAAGCTAAAAACAATTTATTTATTAAATACTAACAATCTCCAATGTTAATTATTAATTAAAACATCAAATAAAGTAAAATTATTCAACTCTAACAATATTACAAAAATTTAAACATTTTTTTACTTGTTTCGTAACATATTTACATTTGTTTATGTGTTCTCGAGGTTAACATTAATAAAAAAAAATTTAATTGTACTTTCGAAAGTCATTTTTGATGATATTTTGTATTTTTATCAAACGGACAAAATTGAATCAATTTGAACCTTGTGCAATTTTATTTTTAATAAAAGTGCCTAACTTCATTTTATTAAAAGGTTGATATGTCATATAGGTTATGTTTTAAAAAAATTATAATTTTACTTAATTATTACAAATTACATAAAACTATGTTTACACAAATAATTAGTTTTAAATATGCGGTGTAAATTGGTTCATATAAATACTAAACAAATATAATGTTTAAATACAATAAAATAATAATTGTTTAAAACAAGAATAATTAAATTAAAACATATTTTTTAAGTTTTGTATAGTATTATAGATCTAATTTTTAAATCAAATATTAGTATAAATATAAAAGTTACTAAAATACAAAATGTCACTAGAAAAAATCGCAATAAAAAAATCGGATCAGTATGAACGAGATTTTGCGAGAAATATTTTGTTATATTAAAAAAAATCGTAAAACGCAAATCGGATGAGTATGAACAAGGCTTTGCCCTTAAATAATAATAAACAAACTTTATTTCTTGTGAATTATAAATAAGAAAAGGCGAAGTTCAGACTGGGTCTGTTCTACCACTTAACCTTACAAATTTGCACAATAATTTTTATTCAGATTTTTTGTGCTGCACTACACTGCACATATTCCAACTGCATCAACTCCATCCAAACCATGATAAATGTATCAATAACTTCTTTAATCATTGTAGAATTTCCATTTTAATGTATAATTTAGATTGCAACAAAAATTGTCAACTTGACACTTCAACTAACTACAAACTTCATTTTGTAGCACCATTCATTGTTTTCTCTAAAATCATTACTAACTTCATTTTCTAGCACAATTCATGATAATTTCCCCAAAATTAACTGCAAACTTCATTTTGTAACACAATTCATTATAATTTCCCCTAAATTAACTACAAACTTCATTTTGTAGCATTGTTTATTGCAATATATCTAAAAAAAATTTACATTTACTCTCAAGTAGAGCGTCATCTTGAGTACTTTAACATAATCTAAACTTGCGACATTATTTTCAATAAAATGTAATTAAAAAAAAAAAAAAACTACAATTTTCTGTATTTTTATTTCCAATCAATAATTTTATTTAAAATTTGAAACTAGATAATTTAAATTTTTTTTTTAGTTTATGATTGAACTAATCAAAATCAACAAAAACCAAATTTAATTGGTCATCTATAAATTAATTCCAAAGCAATACTTACAAGTTTACTTTATGGAACCACCTGCAACTTCCATCATAATACAGGAACATTTATTATAACATACATTTTTCTTATAAAATATATTTACATTAATTTAGGATATGTAACAATTATAAATCATATAAACAAATACTTAAAAATAGGTACTTTGGGAGGAAATTAAATTAAAACAATATCATTAAACCTACTTCTTGCCCAGTTTACTATGTCTACGTGGTGTCCATCTTAATGCCCCACTATCTACAACCAATCTCGGTCTCTTATATTGACTTGATCGAATATGTTCTTCTACTAGCTTAGGTGTCACACATATCACATGCTGTCCTTTCCAATATTTCACCATGTTCATCGTTTGGAGTGTTGTTATTATATCGTTTTGTGTAATACTTGTCATTTGACTGAAACAAAAAAGAATTCATTAAAGAAGCGATATTTTGAGTGCACAAGTAGTGCAGTTTAATAACTCCAAATAGGTTTGTTGCAATGTGTACAAAATGAAATTTCCATTGAGATGAAATGTATGAGGATGTTTATTAAATTTTGAAACTAAATTGTAATTATTTGTTGAAAGTTTTGTCTAAATTTTAATGCCCGGTTGTACCAACGCAACTTAAGGTAAATCTCAGATAAGACGGTCTTACAATAAAGACGGATTAAGTTTTATATTTCTTTGCACCAATTAAATGTTACATCTTACCTTAGTATTAAAATACGTTTTGCAACAGCGCAAAATTCATAGAAATTGACATCTCACGATGTAAGACCGAGTTGACACATGTGAGATGTGATGATTTTGTGTAGGTGCAATATTTCAATGAGAGCTTAAGATGTAAGCAAGCGTCAAGCTACAGCTTAAGTTGCATTAGTGCAACCGGGCATTAGAATACTACTTCATTGCTACGGAAATTTAGTAATCTTTTTATTGTGCTAAGTATTTTCTTTTTAAATGACCTTTGTTATAGTTCTGTATAATAATAAAATTTGAAATACCCAACCAATGCATCGCATCGATTTTGCATACATATGCGCAAAGTAATAGGTATAAGAACCGCACAAATTAATGATAATTGATGGTTTGACCTCTACTACGTGATAATTCAAGTTGATGGTCGAGCCAAAACTAGTAATGTACTCGTAATGTTTACCTCAAATCCTTGATGCTTAGTGTTCCTCCTCTGAAATCTCTGAGTATTTCCAGTAATACCCAACTCCAGTAGCTCCTGTAGCTAAGCTTTCCAAGATCACTTAACGGTTGTTCTGGGCTTCCGACTGTTTCTTCCCGTCTGGACAACTCGTAGCTAAACGCAATCAACAGTTTTCCATATCCTTGTCGTTGGTATGGGGGTAATGTCAGGATGCATGCAACGTTGTTACCATCAGGAGATTCTTTTTCCTAAACAAAATTATCTATTTTTAATTAAGCACTAGAAAGCTCTTTCAATTCATTTCATTTATTGTGCTTTGTACGTCTATTTTACATCGCCACTGTAAGCTACGACTTGTTTAAAGAGGTTTGATGAGACCAACAGCTTATTAGGTGATTTCCGAACCACCTGAGTGGATAAAGAGAAAGTTATTATTTCATATTTTGGGGATCAAACCCCGCAAGGGCTCTACTATTGAGCTACCACATCATTCTTTATGCAAATAGCTGAAAACAATATTTCTATTCGACGTAGAAGATTACAAGAAACATCAATTGTAATTTTTCTTCTAAGACTTTGAATTGGGCAAATCACCAAAACTACATCTTACAAAAACTGAACCAATACCTAAAGACTGAACAAGCAATGCTTCAAGAAAATAATTTCCAATCTACAAAAGATGAGACCCAGTCACTGCCTCAACGGAAAAACCAGTTTTCAAAAACTTCATTTAATATGTAACCTAACCATAATACACAATACATTCAAATCACCTGGATCACTCATCAAAATAAAAACCAGGGTCGTTCTCGATGAAACTCTACTCCGAAGCTAAAAGACTTTCGAGTGCTACCTTAAACTAAAAATAAGGTCATTAGAAATGCTTCATAGTGCCGTTCAATAACTACTAAAAACGAGCCTAATTGTATGTCGCCAGTTCTATAGATATTGCAACAACAAAGCTTATGCTTTTCTATTAGGATCGGCAGACGTCAGTACCATAACACAACACTCCTTTTAAAACGGCTCTAAAAGATCAGCCACAGTTTGGTCCAAAAATCATTAGATCCTGAACAAGATCTGCTGTATGATGTCGGTGGAGATTATGATATCCCAGAACAGAAGACCCTTTAGGAATACCTTACCTGAAAACCCCTCAAACCGATAGAACCCAAACACAACCTAAAGAAAGCTGGAAAGCCCTAAAATCTATCTCCAAGGATTTGAAGAGAACGATTTGGGGTTGCCCGCACCGAGTACCACACACGCCAAGTAGCCGATTGACATTGCACCCAGTTGATCAGACACGACTCGACCGTGGGAGACATCAGCTCACTCCGGCTCAGACTGTAGCTCTTTGAACAAAACCAGTAACACCCCAGCTCCGACACTGGATCTGTAGGTGTCCGATCGGATCAGGTTTGCTCTGATCGCCATCTAATCGAAATGACGTCATGCAATGCCGTTCATATACAATGATAGCAACGCAACGTTGACGTGATTTCAATGTGATTGGCATAGCAAGCAGAGTGTCAGATCAGGAAAACATCCAAAAACTGAGCCCGCACTTAGCAGAGGTAATCACCTCCACTGCCCAACATGGTTCCCCCACTACTAAACGCGGACCTAGAACCCTACGGGATAAAACTTATGGGGCAGCACCAGGATGACCTTAGTCTACCCAAAACTCAAGTGCATACGTCTAGAGAGAACCACACCCCAAACCCGCTAAACCGAGGCAATACCGAGCAGTCTACTTCACAACAACGCAGCACTAGAAACTTACACCCAAACAAGTAGTTTCCCATGAAAGTTGTACCATAAAGTCGTACAACCCCTTCGTAAAACACAAAAGGCGTGGTCGCAAAGTTAATAACACCTCATGGCTCCAGAATTTCCCACCAGTGGATAGACAGCCACCCCCGCATCCTTTTGCTCACCCTGCAACAATTCCCAGGTGGAAATCAAGCCAGAAACCCAGCATAAACTCCACATTAATCTCCAATTTCGCAGGCATCAACACCAGCTCAAAACCGCCAATAACCACCACCTCCGACAAAGCTAGACGGCAACAATTCTCCCCCAAACAGTCAATCAAGTTTTGGAGAAGATACTAAGAATTAGAACAACACATAGACCAATATCTTTCATCTCGTATCGCGATCCTCGACTACGCTGCGGCTTCCAGTGCGACTACCAGCCTGGTACTCGATTACTTCACCACAAAGTTGTATCGTCCGGCATACAGACTGAGGCAACCTACTGTGCTTGCACACCACACTATGAGATTTTATGGTCACTGTTGCTAGTTTACGCTGCATCACGTCGTACAGCACAAATAGCAAACAGTTCTCTTTCGAGAACTTGATAAGTCTGAACGTAAGAATATGAGAATTAAAAACAACGCTGTACAAAAAGATACAACTTTGCACGCCATTCATGTGACGGCCACCTCCTGACTACCTCTACAGCTGTTGCCCGTAGACTCCTTCGACGACAACCTCACTGGTCTCTGGAACCACTAAACAGGACAAATCCAACCCTTTCATTATCTCCAGATAAAGCCCACGTCAACTTAAGACAGGTCTTAAACATGGTGATATTGCACTAGAAATTCTTGTTCCCATCATTACGTATGTCGCAAATATGTCCATAATTCACTACATTACCTGAGAACAAGATTAGCTGCACCATACCTTAAACCAAAAATTCTGCACTTAGACACCAGAACATCAAAAGTTCCAACCAAGCCTCCCTTAAGAGCGTATGCCTCAAAGAGTTCTATAACTAGAGATTCCAAGCTGCCGTTTAAACAATATACAGGGAGTTTATAAATGAATGGGATTATGTAATCACTTTAAATGTGCCGCTTTTTTTAAATTGTTCACTAAACTATTTGTTTTGACAGATCAACTTTGACAGCTGTCAAGCAAACATATGAAAACATATGTAGTATAGTGGACGATTTTAAAAAGGCGGCATATTTAAAGTGATTACATAATCCCATTCATTTATAAACTCCCTGTATAAGCAGCTTACATTTCTCGGTATCTCCGTCTTTGTCGCACCTTGACGTTTCTCTATCACATACAACGTAACGCCGTACGCGTGAAAGAGGGCGTGTTTAAAGAGCCGGTCAATCATTAGTAGAGAGAGAGAAAGAGGGTACAGTGTTGTGCGACAAGAACAGAGATACCGAGACTGTACGGCAAAACGCTGGCGTGGAATCTCTAGTTATAGAACTCTTTGATAAGCCTACGTAAAATGCGCCGAGTAACGCCTGCTATATGACAAAAAAGACGCACACTGCAAGTTATAAAGGCTGTCCAGCTTATCTTAAGCTGAGAGCAAGTCAAACTGATAGAACAAATGTAAGGTAAAGAAATGAGACCTCCCAAAATGTTATGAATGCAGAAAGGACGTGCACAAAGTTGTTTGGATAGCGGACAAATAGCTAGACGCTACAATAAGGCTCATCAGCAACTAGTTCAAACTCTCAAAACTATCAAAACCCTTTTCCATCAAGCCAGACTTTATAAAAGCAGCGTACAAAACTTAAGAAAAAAGCGCCGGGACCCGACAACAATCCTATAAATAGTAAAAAATCTTGGTGGAAGAAAAACCCGATGTCATATGGATCCCTATAAATGGAATACTAAAGGAAGAAAAAGGTCCTGAATAGTAGGAAAAATTATGCAAAAAACTTTGACTAATAAAGAAAACTAACAAACCCAATAAGAAACCGGGTTCTTACAGACCAATATGCCTTCTGAATACCATGGTTAAGCTCCTGTGAAAAAAAACTCAAAAAAAAAACCAAAGAACTAAAAGACTCTGGACCTCCTGGAAGATAATTATGAGAAGGTTAAAAGAACGTAAAGTATCCCTATACCTAAGAAGGCCAAAACAGTTACTTCACAGACAGATCCATAAGCACAAGATTACAACTAAATAAAAAAAAAACTGGCCAGATTAGTAAACTTCGCCTTGGAACAAATAATCGAGAACGAGCTAAATATCGCAGAGAAGAAAACAGAGGCTATACTACTAACAAGCAGAAGAGACGTAGAAAGTACAAAGTTCACGCTTAACAACCAAAGTAGAGTTCGAAGACACCATCAAAAACCTAGACATAACACTGGACAAGTATCGTCCCTCGCAAGAATCATCTCAAGAATAAAAGGCGCCGGCGAAAACTAAAGAAGAATGTTGTGCTGCGCAGCATAATCAATAACGAGGTTAAAGTATGAATAGAGACCATAGAATATGAGTAGTACCAAAACATCGAAGAGAGAATGAGCCCTGAGAATCTGCAAGAGGTACAGAATCATCCCAAAGAAAATCTGCCAGATCATAACTAGGACAATCCTCATCACTCTCCCAGTGCCGTAACTAGGGCGGTGCCGTCGATGCCCCCGCACCGGGCGCAGCTTGGTTTGAGGGACGCAAAAACCACTTTAATTGAATAATTTTAGAGTTTGGAAACGTTAAAGAGAAAAATTAAGAATTTGTTAAAAAAAAAACTAAAAAAAACGCAACGGTTTACTTGAAGCTCTCTTGTGAACAGAGGGAGGAGGGCGCAAAAGACGCTTTCGCACCGGGCGCATCAGAAGCTAGTTACGGCACTGCACTCTCCTAGCGGAAAAGAAAATCGCAATAATTGGGAAAACGTTTCCCAAAAAAAGGACGAAAAGAATAAGAAAGCATGCTTTCAAAGATACGTAAAAGAATCGGAAAGATAGACATAGATAAATGTCAGTACTGAGAGAGAGAACTCAAAACGCAAGACTCGGATATATTGTAAATAAAATGCTGAAGAACATAAATAAATAGAACATCATAGAATCCTGAAAAGAAAAAAGCGAAGAAACAAATTAAAAAAGAAAAGACTACAGACAAGGAAACCTAGGTATATAAAGAAATGCAATGAACGCGAATACCGTATACCCTGTTAAGAAATGAGAAATATTAGCCGGTAAAAGTTCGGCACTACCCAGAGAGGGAAGAACTACTCGTAGTGTCCCATGATTTTCTTTCATACTAAAGAAAGTTCTTTAAGAGGATGACGGGGTTAGGACTATTCAAACATGTCAACACCAGCATCTTAATTAACACAGGTACTATCAACGCATTCGACAGGACAGACCAGATTAGATCACATACCACCACAACCCACAGCAACAACTAATATCAAGCCTGTTTTGACAGTCATTAAGAATCAGTAACAGAATATTGAATTAGTCAAACATACCGCAAATTGAACCGTCTGCTACAGCAACGTAAGCTCACTTCCCAAACGCATCACAATCCGCAATTGACCAACCTCATAAACAATCTCAAGTCATTATCAACACACACACCTTCAGCGAACAACATTGAAAATAAAGATTGTGAAAAAACCGACTGCAACCGCTTCTACTGCAGAGCAAGATTGCATTAACGCTAACATTTTTAGTCGGTGACTACTGCTAAATGATAACACAGAAAGAGACCACCCTGTATATATAATTTTTTTTTATTTATCAAATTAAGATACTTTTTATCTTAAATATCTTCACTTATTGTGATATGTTTATTATAAAATTATGGTTTGCATCTAACATTATTTTAACTTTCCTTTTAATTTTGTCTGAACATTCTACAATGTAGTAGCCACTTTAGAATATGAGAAAAAGGTGCTAAAACGCGACGGCATAAGAGCAACAGAGCAAATAATATTTTTGTGTATATTAAGTTGCCTATTATGGCGGACAAAAAAGTAAAAGTTGCCGCAATATAATAAATTAACTTACTTTTGAGAAGTATCCAACAATATGTGCTCCTTGTTTATCCACCTCACATAAAATGTAGAACAAAAACGGTTCCACATCAAAATATAACGTTTTATGATCCAAAAACAGCTTAGCCAGCAAACACAAATTCTGACAGTAAATCTGAAACAATAATACTAAAACTAAATCTATCATTAATTAAAGACATCGAACATTAACTTACTTTATGATCTTTTCCATCTACTTCATACACTGATAGGGTACCTTTCCTATAAATTTCCTTACCAACCGGTTGCCTCATTGTACATTCACTCTAAAAAATACCAAATAATATAAAATTGGTACCAAAACGTTAGCTATTAAATTATAAGCAATTAGTAGTATATTACTAGCCTAACCTAGCTTCAAACTAAGAGAGAGAGAGATAAAAATAACTAACCATATGATATCTATAACTTTTTTCCAGGCGCATGTATTTAAGACAGTATTCGCAAATCCATAATTTACTCTGCCTTCCGTATTCTTCAGGGTAGGGGCTGAAATACCAAGTATCTATTTCAAATCTACCAATTTGTATCCTGTCAATGTATTTTACTTTAGTTATTTGTTCGTGTTCTTTTTCTAAAGCAGCTGTTGTTGGATCCATTTCTGCATAGCTATAAATTGATTAATGCATGATTATGATTGAAATCACCATGAAAAGCTTACTTTATGCGATTATATTGTCATTTGTAAACCATTTGAGGTTTCTCATGACTCAATTTTTTTATTTAAGAACACAATATTCAGGTAGATTTATCAATTAAGTTTAAAATTCCATCAAAATCAACTTCCTAATATTAAAAATGATTGAATACTCACGTTTTTTGTATGTGGTTGATTTCATCATGCCGTCTCTTTTGGTTCCTTGTAATTTTTCTATCACTGCTATCAGAAAGCAAATCTGTTACTACCGGTCGATCCTTCCATGTCTTATCATTCACTTTACTGCCATCCATGTTAAATCTTGAAGACATAATTCTACCTCTTGGTACCTAAAGAATTAATAATTTTTTTACTTTAAAATATTCCTATATTATGATTAGTCAGTTATGACTAATTAATCTTCTTCTTTAACTCGTCATAATAGTACAGTTTTATAATAAGTTTGTTGAGTCAAAGCAATTTTATAAACGTACCAACAATGAAATGATTGTAGAACTGTACCGAGTTGTTTATATTTCGCGATTAAAGTGTTTATTTTTTTAAGTAAGTAATCATTTAAGTTATATTATGTAAATAGATGTTATATTGATACTAAACTGATTTAAATTTATTTTATGAAGCTCACAATTAATAAATATAAAGTGAAACATGATTTTCAATGAACACAAATAAAATATTGTTAAAATATAACCTCAATTGAAATTTTTCATATTCCATATTTAGTTGATTGACTGTATCACTCAACAAGAGCACATTTTGTTTGTTAAAAAGCATTATAAATTTGTTGAATGTTTTGTGGCAATACTATACAAACTTAGAGCCATCCGACACGAGACTGATTTCAGTAACAATTATTTATTAAAAAAATTATAATCCAGTGGGCTTGGTGACATTTATATACATTGATGGATTTGTGTCAATTATTTAGTAAGATTTCAGCAAAAAATTAGAACCTGTTCTAATTTCTTGCTTAAAAGCTTGCTAAGTATTTGAAAAATTGACGCACAAAATTATTGTACTGACATAAATATTAAATATTGAAATCAGTTTCTTGTTAGACGGTTCTTAGTACACAATTCAAATAGTGAGAATTAAATCACCAGCCTACTTTAATACATTAATATAAACATCAATATAATTTATTTACAGAAATTATTGCTTTAATATTATTATATAAGTCGTACAAGGCATACTGATGAGGTTTGTAAAACCGAAACAATTGTCTGTGCTTGACTCAAGCCTAGTGATCAATGGATCGACTTTGAATAAAATATTTATTTAATAATTCATTAAAAAATACTTTGTCAACTGTCAAATTTAAATTAACAGTATCATTTGTGCTATGATATTTTGCTAGGTAACAATTTTAATTCAATAATTATTTCATAATATATTTACCCATTCATCGAGCCTTCGATTATACCCCTCATAATGTACGTAATACTCATATTGTCTATCTGTTGAATTATATCTAGTCTGTATAATTTCAGCAGGATCTAAACATAAATCACATTTATTATTACATAAAGTAGGGTTATGTATGTAAACTTACGCCAAGCATCATCAGATCGTCTAACTAAATAATGTTCGCCTATATCCAGAGGTTGATCTTCACCACTTTCACCGTCATCGTCAATTGGGGGTGGTAATTTTATGTCTTCATCTAATTTCTTGTTTGGGAGTTCCTCCAAGGATGCTATCTCGGCCATTTTTAAATAGAAAACAACAAAACAAAGCGCTTTGAATTTTATTAAATTTAAAATTAATACAGCCAGCGACGTCTTTTGATAAATGTTAAAACTAAAATAAAGTTTTTAATTTTATCTGTAAGATGGCGTGAGCTGTATCAATAATTAAAATACGCAACTAAAATAATCAAATATGTTAGTTTAGTAAAACAAAATTTGTATCTACATCAGAAGTCATTATTTTGGTGCAACAAACCGAGACCAGCAAAAATATTGTAATTATTTGAGAATCTATTGATGTCTTTTTCCGAAAGTTCTGCAAATTTACAGACATCTTTTGACAAATGTTGAAACTAAAATAAAGATTTTAATTTTATCTGTAAGATGGCGCTAGCTGTATTAATAATTAAAATACGCAACTAAAATAATCAAATATGTTAGTTTAAAAACAAAATTTATATCTGTCATTATTTGGGTGCAACAAACCGAGACCAGCAAAAGTATTGTAATTATTTGAGAGTTTATTGATGTCTTTTTCCCGAAGTTCTGCAAATTTTCCATCCGTCTCTAAAGGGTAAGTACGCATTTAAATTAAGTTTATTACATTCCATCTACAGAACAAATACGATTAATTAAGCTAGCTTTACATGTGTTAATTTATTGTTCAATTTTAACGACAGTTAATTTGAAGTTTCGCTTCTACAATCGTCGGTTAAACCAGGAATAGCGCTATCTAAGGAATATATAAAAATGCGCTTTTACAATCCTTTATAACTTATCTCTAGTATAGTAACTAAGTAACGCGCACAACAAATTAGCGTACGTCAATTTATAAGTCAGTTCCAGAAACGGCCATCTTCATGATAAATGATTTTTTATAAAATGCAAAATCGCGTTACAGCTAAAGTAGGATTTGTTGCTAAAGTTTTTGCACAGAAAAAAATTGATTACCATTGAGCGTTATTTTTTTGATTGACCTAATCATTGGAATCTTCAGGTCTTTATTTCTAGTTTTAATTTGAGATTTATTGAATAGATTCTACTCGAGTATGTGGGTGATTGAAATTTTACAATGGCACCGATCACTTTAAGAGTAAAAGTGTAAATCCGGCTTTTAAAGTGTTAATTTTATTTGCCAAACAGTTAATCCGGCTTCTAATTAAACATCCGGTAACTTACATGATAAATTTGAATGATAAACTGTTAATTTTGCCACCAACATGCTTAAATTTACTACATTACTGTTAATCCGGTCTATAAAACTGTAAATCCGGCCTGTAAAAGTATAAATTTGACATTCAAAATAGCAATTTAGCTAATAATATTTGGTTTTAATAAAAAAAAATAAAACAAAAAAACGTTAATAATAAAATAAAACATTGTTTAAGTTTTATTTTATTCTTATTATGGATCTATAACTATCTTTTATCGTAAAAAACGTTAATTTATAAGCCAAATAAAGAGCAAATGTACTTAAAACTGTAAATTCAATCTTTTACCAAATTCAAGTTTAATTTGATATTTAAAGTATTTTTAAATTTTACTTTTAAATTGTTAACCAAGCCTTTAAAACTGTTGAGTCTAAAAACATCAAAATATTGTCAAAAAACACTAAAATTTGACTATAAAAAAACAACATTTTGCTAATTTGATTATAAACTGTGCAAAAGTGCATATTTCTATTTATAAAGTTTAAAATTGTTATAAAATAATGTCAAAAAGTACTTAAATTTTGTTGAAAAGTATAAAATGTTATTCATTAAACATCAAAAACAACTACTTCGGCCTTGAAGCATAAAAATATTTTTAGAAAGTAATGAAATTATGCTATAAATTGTTGAAAAATGCAAGTTTTTTTTTTATAAAATGTCAAAAATAGCAAAATCCGGTTTTGAAACATCAAAACATTGTTAGCAATTAACAAAATTTGGTTATAATCTATTGAAAAGTGCAAAAATTTTCTTATAGAATGTGAAATATTTAGTCATTAACGTTTAAAAATTTGGTCATAAAACATTAAAATGTTTTTAGAATCAAAATTTGGACAAGAAGCGGTCAAAAATTTAAAATTTAGGCTCTAAAACATTAAAATATTGTCAAAAAACACTAAATTCCGACATTAAAATATCAAAATATTGTTAAAAATTTTGCTAATTTGATCATAAACTGTTTAAAAGTGCAAATTTCTATTCATAGTTTAAAATAACTATTAAAAAAATGTCAGAAGCTCTTAAATCTTGCCGTAAACTGTTAAAAAGTATAAAAATAACAAACTTGAAACACAAAAATATTGTTAGAAAATAAAAAAATTTGCTAAAATGCTAAGAACAGCAAATTCCAGTCATCAAAACATTGTTAGAAAGTAACAAAATTAGGTTCTAATTTATTTAAATTGAAAAACTCATCTTATGGAATGTTAAACATTTAAAAGTCCGATTATAAAACAAATATTTTCAAATAAAATCAAAATCCTGCCAAAAACTGTTAAAAAACTTAAAATGTTGGCCTTAAAACTTCAAAATATTGTTGGAAAGCACCAAAATCCGGCTATAAATTGTTTCTAAAAATAGCAAAATTTGGCTAAAATATATCAAAATATAGTTAGGAAAATTTAAAATCCGATCATAAACTTTTATAAAGTGCAAAATTCTATTTATAGAATGTTAAAAACAGCTAAATCTAGCCATAAAATATGAAAATATTGTCAAAAAAGTAACTTTTTCTATAAACTGTTACAAACTGCAACATTCTATTTAAAAAAAAGTAAAATATGGCAAAATTTTGTCATTAAAAATAAAATTTGGATAAACACGGTTGATAAGTGCAAAATTTTGTTTATAAAATGTCAAAAAAAGCTAAATCCGGGTTAAAATTTTTAAACAAATGTAAGAAATCACCGAAATGTAGCCATATACTGTTAAAAAGTGTAAAAGTTTTTATAAAATCAGCTTTAAAATATCAAAGATATTATTAGAAAAATACAACAGTCATTAACTGTCAAAAACAACACATGCAATTATAAAATTTAAACATTTTGTTGAAAAGAACCTAAATCTGGCCTTGAAATATCAAAATATTTTCAAAAATCACCAAAATTCAGTTATAAACTGTTTATTTTTTGCAAAAACTGTAGAATCCGGTCAAAAAGTATGAACATATTGCCAAAAAACATTAAATTTATTAATTGTTAAAAAGTGCAACATTTTATCATAAAAACCAAAAATAGCTAAATTCGGTCATAAAGCATTGTTAAAATCTGGCCAAAAATAGTGAAATAGTCTAAAAATGGCATTTTTTTATGAACTATTAAATTGTAAAAAAAAACAAAAAAAAACCGATTGAAAATTGCAAAATCACATTTTAGGTTAAGTATTTTTCACAGTTGGTCATTTTTATTGACTACCTGGTTAAATGTCAGTAAAATATTTATTAAGACAAAAACGTTTTTTTTTAGCAATTAACATTGTGAATATTGGCAACATTTCCAAATCTATCCGAATCCTAGAAAATTATTGTTAGGACACAACTTAACAAAACCTTGAGATGTACTAACCAAGGCACTACCTAACCAATACTAACAATTACAGGAGACACATCAACGCCAGGCTACCTACTAAGAAAAACGCTACCCAAGACAAAGCAAAAGCAAAAAGTTTTGCAAATAAATGGATAATCCCAAAAATGTGTATTACCACCGCCAACCTCTAACTGCTACCAATGTAGAAGACCATCCATACAAAACTCTTACCAAATTTCACTTGAACGATATTCGGACTTTAGCACCTGCTGGATCACTAAATACAACAAAACACACCCTTTCTTTATGCCAAGCAAGCGGACAACCATCATCCCCGAATAGAACCAAACGCGATTAAGAGCATAGCACCAACCGCTCTTACTGAAGCACTCCAAATCAGCCGGACTTAGTGCTGGCTCAACGCCGTTCAACCACACAACTCTCTTGTACCCTGTGCAAACAACATTGCCCCAGTGTTTCTCCACACCTAAAGAACTTCTCCAGAGAGACGCCACTAATCCGGTGCACATCTATACCGGGCAAAACAAATAACACACAAAAATAGAGTTAGTGAACTACTGCTTCATTACCGGAGTGTTTTCTTCTGTAGAAATGACGATTTCTAAATGCAACACAAACTCGACATAAGCTGGACTTGATTCTGAGCTGAGCTTGGTCAAGTAAGGTCCCAAGTGACCTTAGAGAAACCGGGCGTTAGTTATCAAAAAAAAATTATGACAGATAATATCTTAGATTAAGTAATTTTGACAGTTGATCATCTTAAATCTTGTATTTTTTGGCTGCTTATATTTAAGATTTGGTCATTTTTGACATTTAAATAGTCCAAAAATTACAAATTATTTTATGAGTTATTATAACGTAAAAAAAAAACAAAACAAAAAAACGGTTGAAATCTTAGACATTTTTTAGATTATTTTTGACAGATTAGATTGACTATTTTTGACAGTTTAATATCTTAGATTGTGTATTTTTTGGTTTTATTTAAGGTTTGGTAGTTTTGGACATGTTGAATTAAAAAAATAATTTTTAACAAATGTTAAAATTTTCGTGTATCAGCAGGAATTGACAAAAAATCAACTTAATGATAAAAAAGTTACAGCCATTGACGTTTTTTGAAAAATTACATAAATTTTATTTTGGAAAGATTATATTTCTAAACAAAATCAACAATCAAAAATGATTTAGGCCCGTTTGCACCATGTTGGCTTAAATCTACGCTTAATTAAACTCTAGTTAATTTTAAGGGTAGTTTTAATTTTCATTGCATTGCACCAACACGTTAAGCGTAGTTTAGCAAACTGAAGTTTAAAATAGATTACACATGGCAACATTGCACATTTCTAGTTATTTTACGAAAACTGTTGGTATTTGTGTCTATTTCTATAATAAAAATGCTTAAATAACATAATACCTAACCTTTAATAGCGTATGTCAGTGTAGATTATATTAAATTTGTACGTTTTAATTAATATTGTTGCTTAGTAACGTAAAAATAACCAGAATACCAATGCAAAAAAATAAATCTTGACGTTGAATTATATTTTTAGGTTAAGTTTTTACTAAGCCGACAATATTGACCGCTTAAGTTAAGGGTCCCTTAAAACCTTAAACTCCCTTAAATATGTGGTGCAACGAAATAAGCCACCCTTAACGTTTTAAGAGCAGTTTAAGATTTAAGCATTTTTGGTGCAAACGGGCCTAAATATTATAAATTGTAGTGTAAGATTAATGCCCGTTTGCACCGTTTTGTTGCTTATCTTACCCTTTTGTAAGTTACACTTAAGTTTAAGATTTACCTTATCTTAAACTGGTTTGCACTTTTATTTTTTTAGCTACGACGTGGTTTAGGAAAAAGTGTCGTGACTAATAGTGAACAAACAGGCCTAGAACTAAACATAAACAAGACCAAGGACATCGTAGTCAATGTGGTGACAAACATAAAGGAAATCAGCAAATTGAACAAGTCGTCCAATTCAAATATCTAGGGTGCTCCCTGAATCAGCAATGGGACCAATCGAAAAAAATTAGATCCAGAATAGAACAAACTCGCACGGCCTTTAATAAAATGAAGCAAGTTATTAAGGGATTTTAATCTCAATCTGCGAGTTTGGTTGCTACGTTGTTATGTTTTCTCCATATTAATGTATGGCGCTGAGACCTGGATGCTATGTGCAAAAAGTTAGAAGCATTCGAGATGTGGTCATACAGAAGGATGCTACGTATAGTGTGGACAGATAGAATATCTAATGCCCAAGTTCTTGCACGCCTCAATAAGAACACAGAAATTCTATATCTTCTGAAAAAAACGCAAGCTCTATCTTGGCCATATCATGCGAGGCTTGAAGTATAGATTACTGCAAAATATAATGCAGAGAAAGATAGCTGGCAGGCAAGGGCTAGATCGCAGAAAGACGTCCTGGTTGAAAAACCTACGACAGTGGTTTCAGCACTACAACTCTTTTTCGTAGAACTGTCAACAAGACCCAAATAATGTTAATGATTGCCAACGTTCGTAGAAGACAAGGCACGTAAAAAAGAAGAAGAAGAAGAATTGGATATTAAAAAGGAGACGCTGAAAGCTATAAAAAATAATATGTAGTATAAAAAAATAATATAAAGTTTTGTATAAATTTAATTTGAATGTAGATTATTGACTTTAATTTTTGTTTTGAATATTACATAATTGCTTAAAATTTCAGTTTTACAATAAATGTCTTGTTCAATTAATTCTAATGCAGCCAAAATTTATCTTTTGAATTTGTTATAGTGACATTTTATATTAGGTTATGTTTATGTGCACCTTAAGCAGTATTACTTTGTGTGCCGTGCAAACCGTTTAAAACTTTAAGATCTACTTAAGTGGAACTCAATAGATAATCCAAGATAAGTGCAAGCGGTGCAAACGGTGCAAAAGTGTGGAATATGACATCGTTCAAATGCCCGCCTTAGCTTCTTATGGTGGCACGGATTCGAGGGGTCCAATTTTTAATGACTCTTCCGTATAGATCCAACTGAGTTTGAGCAATGGCCTGTGTTATATTTACCTTTAAGGCATTAGTCGATTGTGATTTATTTGCATAGACTTGCGACTTTAAGAAACACCACAAAAAAAAAGTCTAACGGGGTTAAATTGCATAATCTTGGTGGCTAATTTACATTTACTCCTGCAAGAGATAATCTCGCTCTCAAAACGTTCATGCAAAATGTCAATTGTGACGTCCGCTGTGTGGCACGTGGCTCTGTCTACCACATGTTGTCTAGGTCCATATGGTTTAATTTGGGTTATAAGAAATTGGTTATCACCAACGCCGTTTTCAAAAAAGTACGGACTAATGACGCCGCTACTTCAAAATTCACACCAAACGGTAACTTTTTGAAGATGCATTATCAACTTGGTAAACCTAGTGTGAGTTGGTTGTGTCCTATATACGACAATTTTGCTTGTTAACATAGCAATTTATCTTAAATTGTGCATCGTTGCTTAAGATAACTTTTTTGCCAAAATTGGGGTTTTTTCTAAACGATTTGAAGCTTAGGCAGCAAACAAACAGCGTTGTTTATAGTCATAAACTTTGAGCTTTTGGGTAAATTAGATCTTGTACTTCGTAAAATTTTCCAAATTGAAGCTTGCAAAGTCGAGTTTTTGTGCACGGCAAGGAATTGACTGCCTCGGGTTCTGTTGTACACTTTTACGGACTGCGGCGATGTTCTCCGCCAATCTTGCTTTCCTAGAACGTACAGGTGTTGGCTGATTATTTACCTACCTACCGAGTCTCAAATTGCACTATTCTTTAAGAGTTAACCTTTACGTTTTTTTGTCAATCTAGCTAAAACGTCCATTGTCTCTACAAAGAATTTCTGTCTAATCTTGCCAAACTTTTCAAATTAGACTTACATTGGTGTGTTTTTAAACTAATTTGGTTATAATTTGCACATTTTTTAAGGAACTAACAATTAGTTCAAACAAGAAAAGACTGCAAACGAATGCGATTACTAAAGTAAACAAAAATAAACTCTCAGATGACATAAAAAAGATAAATAGACCTTCATAATTTAATCAATTGTAGTCAACATTAACCGAACAACATATTTCCAATAAATGCCAATCATTTCTTCGTCAGTTTCTTTATGGTTAGTTTTTTTAATGCAAAATGCTATTTTCAATTAATCAGAACTTTTATTTTGCACCTACATTATTTTCTTTATAGTTACTATAAAAATACTTATTTTCAATTTTTAAAATTTTATTTTTAAATTGTTTGCGTATTAAAAACATTCTTTCTCGTCATAATAGTATATGTTTCTATTATATTTTCACTTTCAATATAAAAGTAAATAAAACAAGTACATACACTATAATTAATATAAATCATTTCTACCAACAAACATAAATAACGACATATATAGTTAACAATTTAAATGAGTCAACATGAAACCAACCAATAAATAAATCTGATACGTGTCACCTAAATAATTCATACTGTAATAATGCCCGTGGAAATCTTTCACGAAGTACACGGGTGCCTCCATATAATTTATGACAACTTTAATAATCAAATTATAGAGTCATATCTAGGCGCACAAATCAATTCAATCTAGGTAAATACCATTTAAAGAGACGATTACTGGAATCTAGTCCTTATAAATGATATTTGTAAAGGGGTGTTTAATTATTCAGAGTCTCGTGCACAACCACCGCATGATTTTTATTTCTTTTTAGGTATAAATCGTATGAATTGTGATTTTTACCATTTAGTATTTTATAAACGATTGGATGTAGAAGAATTAAATGTGAAATTATTGTAGATTGCTTATGGTATGATGTTTGGGTTAATTTTAATGATGGTATGGAGTTTACATTTAGTTAATTGTCAAGATCAAATTGTTAAATTTGGTAAGTTGATTTATATTTTGTTGAAACAATATTTTTGTTTTTTTTTTTTTAATTTTTGAAAATATACTAAATATGCTAAAAGTGTTGATATTGGGCACAAAGGGCAACAAAATCACATTTTAATGTTTATTAAACTGCAAAAACATTTGCTTAGATTAATTGTAAATTAGTAAATTAATCATTTAAACATATTAAGATTCCTTCATCTATCCAAACGTTCCAAAGCTTTCGCAAAAAACAAAAAAAATGTATAAATTATATTACTTTTATTTATTATAATGTCCTAGGCAGATTTTTAATGCAAATTTTAATTTTACTTAACAACTATTAAATATACAATTTAAATAGAACTTAAATAAATTACTTTTTTTATATTTCATATCAGTGATTACATATTTATGTTCTGATTTTATTGCTCGTATTGATTGAGCTATTTTACGCATTGATAATGTAAACACGAAACAAACATTAATAGTTGATAAAAAATATATAAAGTATTTATTGCTCAAAAAATATGTCCAATAAAATTGCTTTTAATAATTAACATTAAGAATCATTTAATACCAGCTAGAATTAATAATTGTTATGTTTGTATTATTTACAAACAATATTTCTTTGTGTATTCTCAAACATAATAAACAATTAATCAGCCATAAATAATTCATAATAACACCTCTTGCGCTAAATCTAGATACACACAATTACGTACCAGTATTATTGGGAAAATCCTGTGATTAAATATAATTAATATGTAACCTATCATTAGATTACTATAAATAAGCGCTAATTGGATCTTTTGAAACATCGTAGTTAAACAAGCAAGGGCAATTTTATTGCAAACAAGCGATTAACATTTTTCTTTATCTGTTGGAAGTAATAAATTATCGAATGTTATTAGTGAAATGCATTTTGCTTAATAGATTATAATAATTTTGTAATCAAACTAATACAAACATATAATTTCAATTCATAATTATAGAGGAAATGTGAAAGTAGATATGGTTTTCAAATCTGAAGGTTGTTTTACTTATGAAAATATTTTTGTTGTTGAAATTTGCTGGTAATTTCTAAGTAGAATCTATTTTGCACGTTTTCAATCTAATCGATATTTGCAGACATCTTCTAATAACTAATTTATTAAAGCATTGTAGCAACAATTGATTAATGTAAAATATATCAAAATTAATACAATAAACTTATTTTAAACATAAAAACACGTTTAGAACACAAAATTTATAAAAATTGACGCAGAAAATCCATTTACAGCATGAAAAACGTGCAGAAAAGATATTTATGCATAACATTTGCTTGGAAATTACGTTTAATACATAAAATATATAAAAATTTATAGAATATAAACATAACTCGTTCAAAATACACGTGAAATTTATAAAAACTGACATAAAAAACTTTAAAAATTTGTTTAGCTTAAAATTCGCTTTTTTCTCTAGAAAAATGTTGGCACGTACAGCGCCGTTTTTAAATAAAAATTTTACTCATCACTCTTTTTATATATTGAACTACATACAATATTCTATGTCTTCATGTTTTTGGTTAAAGATTTGAAGTTATATTTAACTAATTAAAAACGCATTTTTTTTTTAAATAATTGCGGAAAAACGACTTATCGCATCAAATTTCTACAGATTTGAGGACACAGATTAGATTTTTTTCTACAACGTGTGAAAATTTTATTCAATTATTTGCAGGCGTTTTCTAGCTGAGTTTGATTCTGTAAACCAGATTTAATAAAATTGATGCTGAAAACTTATTTACATTAAAGAAAAACGCAAAATTTGTTATAAAATTACGTTTACTACTTAAAATAAATCAAAACTGACACAAAAAACTTTATTTATAACATAAAATTGGTTAAAATTGATTTAAAACCACGTTTATTGTATAAAATTAGTCAAAACTGATACAGAAAACTAACTTACAACTTAAAAAACGCGCAGAAATTTGATTTTTAACGTGAAATTTGCTTAAAATTCACGTTCACCATCTAAAATTGATCAAAGATACGCAGAAAACTAATTTGCAGCATTAAAAACAAATAGAAAACTTATTTTTAACAAAAAAAAAAAAATTAAAAACTACGGTTAGTACATGATATTTATCAAAATTAAAGCAAAAACTTATTTGCACTAAAGAAAAACGCGCCGAAAACTTATTTTTAATATAAGTTTTGTTATAAAATTACGTTTACTACATAAAATTAATCAAAATTGACACAAAAAACTTATTTTTAAAATAAAAATGTTTGAAATTGACGGAGAAACCCATTTATAGCATAAAAATGTTCAAACAGTTTATTTTAGGCATAAAATTTAGTCTAAAATTACGTATATTATCTAAAATTGATCAAAATTTATTTTTAGCATAAAACTTGCTCAAAAATCACGTTTACTGTTTATTAGTTATGAAAATTAAAGCAAAAATGGCGAGAACTAAGATTAAATTGTGGGCGGATAGCTTTTTCTACTGTGGGCCTCCCACCCACCCAAGTGTTGATGATCTAAAGATTAATTTCTTTAACCAACGTTTGTGTTCTTGCAACTATACTTATTAACCCTTTTGCGCCGACTTTTTTTTGCCGCCCGTGCCAGGTTTTAAGAAATAGATAGAGTTAATATGGTCTATTAAGGATCTTTAAAGGTTCTTAATATTTTTTTTAGTTTTCTAAATTTAAATTTGATTCTGGGACATATTGTCCTACCAGTGTATTGAATTGGAACATATATGTCCTAACAGACTTAGAATACGTTCATGAGTAACAATAACTTCATTAAAAAAAATAATCTTGCAAACTAAAATATCTTATATATGGAACGGAGCGAAACAACTTTTGCACAATGGTAAAACACAAGTCTTTGTGCAAAATTCTTTTTTCTGCAGCAAACATCGGTGGCATCTTCTACAAAATGTTCCTTCGACCGGCAGATGATTGCCGACATTTAGAAGGTGTCTTGATGTAGCAGAAGGTTGTCCTAATCCTCTTTCTAATCACTTTAGCGTTTTCTCTTTCTTTTCTGATCATTTCCTCCGCCAAATCATCTGAAACGTGAGTTGTAGAGTCTTTCTTATGGTGAATTTCTTTGTAGAATATGCAAGCGTTCATAATGGAAGTCATGAGTAGCTTGTAATACACCTTACGCCACCATTTTCCGAATCTACAATCAAAATCGTATAGAGTGGTAAGTTGATCGGACAAATCAACTTCCCCCATAAATTTGTTGTAATCAACAACAGCTTGAGGACATTCTAGGGCAACTGTTTTGCTATTTTTTAATGTACGGTTTACTGAAGAAACATCGTTTTTATGGCAATTGCTGAAAACTACAACTTCTTTTGTTATTTGCCAAAAACAAGCCAATATTATAGATTCAGTACCAATAACTTTGCTATTTTCTCGGGCCAACTTTTCACTATGATTTGGCATATTTTTTCTATTTCTTATGCAAGTGCCCGTAGCTGCAAATAGCGGATTATAAAGCAACTTTACTGAGGTAAAAAATCTGTCAAAACAAACAAACACGTCTTTATTACGCGGTTTAAATCCCACAAGTTTGTTCACCACCCGCTTTCCTAGCGTAGATTTTTGAGTATATGCAGCATCCTTACCGGCATATAAAGGGTCCGCCAATAAGCGCGCTCGATCTTTAAAATAAAATAAAGAAAGTTGTGTGAGAGGTATAAATGAAATTTATTTTTTGTTTGAAAGAGTATTCGAAGGCATTATGTATGGAAAATAATATTGTTCAAATGGCCACCTCGGCTTCGTTTGGTGGCGCGCATACGAGAAGTCCAATTTTGAATGACTCTGGCGCACAAATCGGGCTGTATTTCATCGATGGCATGGCGTATGTTGACTTTGAGGTCATCAGTGTTTTGTGGTTGGTTTACGTAGACCTGCGATTTAAGAAAACCCCAGAAGAAATAGTCTAGTGGGGTTAAATCGCACGATCTCGGTGGACAGTTGATGTCGCCTCCGCGCGAGATAACCATTCCTCCGAAGCGCTCGTGCAGAAGATCCATTGTGGCGCGCGCTGTGTGGCTCGTAGCGCCGTCCTGCTGAAACCACATATCCTCAACATCCATATTGTCAATTTCATGCCAGAAAAAGTTTGTTATCATGGATCTGTATCGTTCGCCGTTTACCGTGATGGCCACACCATCGTCGGTCTCGAAAAAATACGGCCCGATGATGCCTCCGGCCCAAAATCCACACCAAACAGTTACTTTTGCTGGGTGCATTGCGACCTTATGGACCTCCTGTGGATTGTTTTCGGCCCAATAACGGCAATTCTGCTTGTTGACATTCCCATTTATCCAAAAATGTGCCTCATTGCTGAAGATGATTTTGCGACCAAACTCGGGGTCGACTTCCAACTGCTCTAAAGCCCAATCAGCGAAGATACGGCGCTGTCTATGGTCGTTTATTTTAAGCACTTGTGTCAGCTGGATCTTGTATGCCCGAACCAATGAATGATTTTCGTAATAAATTTTAATGATTTGCACATGTTGCTCGCGGTTGAATTGGTTCATGGTAATTTGTGAAGATACACTGAATAATAACAACTACGTTTGACAACTCTACCACAAACAACATGACCGCCATGAGCTGTCAAAGATTGAGCGCGCTTATTGGCAAACCCTTTATATCAAAGTTGTAGACAAATCCTGATTTCAAATCACAAAGTTCCCAAATTTTTATTTCCTGTTTTATGGGTTTTAGCGGCAGGTATTGTTTTAGCGATGACCTGCCCTTAAACTTTACCATAAATTTGTCTATACTAATATGCAAGCACAAACTTTGGGCAGATTGAAACCTTTGCCTTAAGCACTTGACCAACTCGTCAATATAGTAAGTTTTGCTGAGGTTTTTTGGCTTTTCGGGATTAACAAAGTACATTTTAGATAGCAAATTCGTACAATAATAACGGCTTATTGCATCTTTAATACAATTATTTCCTAGGCTTTTCTTATTTGACCAATAATCATGAAATCATGCTAAGCGATAGCCAATACAATTGCATTCCTAACTTGAGGCATAGTTTTTTTGGGTTGAAATTTTTTGATTTTGTCAATATCATACCAGTGTACCACATCATCGTTATTTTTGTTATTTGGTTGGGATTTTTTTATCCAAATCGGAAGATGAATTTAAAAAGTTATTTGACGAATTTTGATTTTCATCATAATTGTTGTCATTTTTTGATCGTTTTGCTAGAATTTCTTCTTCAGAAAGCTCAAAATCTGAATCCGAGTCATCACTACAATGGAATGAATTCTCATTTTTGTTGAAAATATTGTTGATTTCTTTTTTCAACTCTTTTTGGGTAAGATATTTTTGACCCATTCGGTAGGAAAATATGAATCAACGTTTTATTTATAAGCGAAAATCATCAAAAACAAACATTTTTCAGGCAAATATTCTCTAGTACTTACGTTTTAGTTTCACAGTAATACAGAATTCGATACAATTTTTCCCGCGTTGGAAACTAACACAACCTGCTGCCACCAAGAATTATGTCACTCTGCACTGCTTTGCACAAAACAAGTACGAATTGTACTGAACATCCTCGAATATACACGACGACATCGTAAATACTGATATGACATCGATTTATTGTAAATTGACGTACCTATTAGTTCACCAGAATTTTTGAAGTTGTCTGGGACATATACGTACCAACAGGCGCAAAAGGGTTACGAGGATTATTGTAAATTGTTGGCAAAACAACAGAAGAATAGCTTACAATAAATTTTTTGATAATAAATGTAAGGGTGGGCGGGCAGAAACTAAGACCAAATTATGGGCGGTTAATTTGTTCTACTATGGCCTACTTGCCCATCTAAGTATTGGCAACCTAAAGATTTGTTATTTTAACCACCATTTGTGTTTCTGCAGCTATTTTTAACAATAGAATTATTGTAAATTGTTGGCAATACAACAGAGGATTAGTTTACACTAAATTTTTTAATAACAAACGCTTGGGTGGGCGGGCGGGGACCAAATTTAAATTGTGGGCAAATAGCTTTTTCTACAGTGGCCCACACACCCACCCAAGTGTTGGTAATCTAAAGATTTATTAATTCAACCACCGTTTGTGTTTTTGCAGCTATTCATATCAAGAGAATTATTGTAATTTGTTAGCAATACAACAGAGAATTAGCTTACAACAAATTTCTTTAAAACACACGCTTCGGAAAACGGGCGAAAACTAAGTTTAAATTGTGGACAGGTAGCTCCTTCTACTATGGCCCACTCATTCATTTAAGTGTTGGCAATCTAAAGATCTATTACTCCAACCACCGTTTGTGTTTCTGCAGCTATTCTTAACAAGAGATTTATTGTAAATTGTTGGCAATACAACAGAGGATTAGTTTACAACAAATTTTTTGATAACAAACGTTTGGGTGGCTGGGTTAAAACCAAGTTTAAATTGTGGGCGGGTAGCTTCTTCTACACAAAAATAATACAAAAATTTATTTTATTCAAATTTGCTTTTGCTTTATTAAAATTAAAGCAATAAAACCTATTTATGATCATAAAAATAACTCAAAAGACTTTTATAACGTATAGAACGTGTATAAAATTTGTTTGTAAAATTTACTAAAATAAACGTTAAAAACACGCACGTAACACTTGTTTTAAAGCATGAAATTTGCTTAGAATACTGCACAAATAAGATAATTTTATGATACTTTAAAAACCTTATTATAATTACGCAGAAAAACCATTTATAACTTAAAAATTGTGCAAAAAACTTATTTCTAGCATAAAAATTGCTTGTATATTACGTTTACTAAATGAAATGTAACAAAACTAAAACAGCAAACCTATTTAAAGCATAATATTTGCTTAAATAAAATTAAAATTATGCAATAAAAACATTTATAACATAAAAACCACGCAAAAAAGCATTAGAAGTATAAGATCTTTCTAATTTTGATGGTCTTAATCATCCTTTTATTTTTGTTATTCCATCCAGCTGATGGAAAGTATGCAGTCATAGCAGTATATTTTAATAGTTTTTATTTTCTTAAAAGCTAATTTTGTCAGCTTGAGATGTAGATTTTGAGGCCTATACAGAGAAAACATAGCATCTCTAAGTCTGATGTGCAAAATTGCTTTTCTCCTTAATCAAGAAGCCAACCAAACTTTTTATACCAACATCTCTGCTAAACATTAAGGGCAAAATAATGCAGATCATAAAAAAGGTGAAACATTGGCCGACATAAATTTTGGATTCCAAAAGGAACAGTCAAAGTCATGTCAGACTACAAAAGTTGCAAGCTGTAGCACAGAAGAAACAGCCGTATGTCGCAATTGTCACCTTAGACGTACAAAACTTCAGCTTCTCAAAAATCCAACATATTGGATCAGAACAAATCCAGAAAGTGAGCAAGAAGATTTAAAGGCAACTCTAAACCAATTGAAAAACAAGAAAAATTCAGGCATAAACTGCATAACGACTGAGATACTCAAAATAAGAAGAAAAAGCCTACAAGAAAGTGTAAAATAAATTACACAAAAACTGGACTATTGATCAATCAAAAAAAGGATACAGCACAACTGACTATTTACAAACAATCGAAACTCTCATCAAAAAAAGGAACTAGTCTGCTTCTTTTTCATGTGTCGTCTCCATTCCGGAGGTTGGCTATCATCATTACTACTTTGATTTTGGAAACTGCCGCCTTAAACAGATCAGCTGACGTGACCTTAAACCATTTTCTTACGATACTAAGCCAAAACTTTTTTCTCGCTCCGATTGATCTTTTTTCCACGATTTTTCCTTGAATTATGAGTCGGAAAATATTTCGGACCTCTCATGATGTGGCCGAGATATTGGAGTTTTTTTTTTTTTACTTCCAGTAGGATCTTTCTGTCTTTCTTCATTCTTCTCAGAACCTCCACGTTGATCGCATGTTCTGTCCAAGATATTCTTAACATCCTACGGTAGGCCCACATCTCAAAGGCTTCTAATTTCTTCTCACAATACACGTTGAGGGTCTAAGCTTCCACACCATATAAAAGAACTGGGAATACGTAACATTTGAGCATCCAAATTCTGAGTTCCAGGCTCAAGTCGCGACTACAGAGCAGTTTTTTAATCTTCACAAAGGATGCACGGGCTTTCTCAATGCAAATCCATATTTCTGCGCAGTAATCCACGGCGCCGTTTACGTTTGTACCTTGATAGTTATACCTCTTGACTCTTTCCAGTCTTTTGCTTTCCACATACAGATGTTCATTTGGTGCTTCAGTTTTGGTGACAATCATGTATTTGGTCTTTTTAACATTGAGTGTCAGCCCATATTCTCGCCTAACTGTGAAAACGTTATTCAGCATATTTTGAAGAACTTGCATGTTTTCGGCAAGAAGTACTGTATTGTCAGCGTAACGTTGTTCAGTGGGGTGCCGTTAACACGTATTTTGCCGTCCTCTTTTTTGAGGGCCTCGGTGAAGATTTCTTCTGAATAGATGTTAAAAAGGAGAGGAGAGAGAAGAGAACACACCCTTGTCTGACTCCTCTCTTGATCTCGACGGCTTTCGTTAGTTTGGATTGGACGCAAACGGACGCACTTTGGTTTAGGTACAGTTTTACTATTATTTTTCATTGTCTTTGTAGAGTACCAAAAAGCATTTGACTCCGTTAAAATTTAGGCAGTTCTGAGAGCCCTCTTAAGGACTTAAGAACATATACAAAAATGCGCCAATACAATTTCAAATAGACAAAGATACAAAAACGGATAAGATACCAATCAAAAATGGAATACGACAAATTATTCACAGCTGCAATGAAGGAAATCTTTAAAATACTAGAATGAGATCATATAAGGAACCCAATTGATGGAGTACACCTTAAGAGCATACCGTCCGCTACCTTGATTTGTAGTATTTTAACAAAATCGGCAACTTTGGCTTCATCACAGCTTCTACAAATAATTTGATAATCGGTTTATTTTTTTACAAGTACATTTAGAAAGGATTAAACTATAAAATGTCGAAGTCTTTTTTGTAAAATTAGATTTTCAAATAGCAACAAAATGCATTCGAAAATACAGAAAACGCATTTATTTCTATATTTGATGGGTTTTTTGGGCTATTTCCTAACTATTATTCGACTAAAAGACTTCGACATATTATAGTTTAATCCTTTCTTAATGTACTGGTACAAAAATAAATTGATTATCAAATTATTTGTAGAAGCAGCAATGAAGCCAGAGTTGCCGTTTTTGTTAAAATACTACAAATCAAGGTAGCGGTCGGTATGCTCTTAACCACCTAAAATTTGAAGACGATTTGGTCCTTATCAGCACAAATTCAGATGACCTACATACCCTTAGTTGATCTCATCAACCTTTTCAAACAACTTATTAGACAATGTAAAATACTTTATTTAACAATTTTATATCAATCTACTTAATTCAAAAAAGCATCGAAGATTTTATGGTAAATTAGCATTTAATCATAGTATTGACTTTATGTGAGGTAAATTAACACTGTATGCGCAGTTTTGATTAAAAATAAATTGTAGTATCAGTTGAAAAACTGAATGAATTTATTTCAAAAATAAAAAAAATATTATAAATTTAAAATTTAAACCAAATTATTTTAAACAAATTTAATATATTAATACTTACTTTGTTTATTAAATCATAGGCAAACAAATACAAACTTGTATCTACAGCACATATATCCAAAATATTCTTCCATAAAATATTTCTAGAAAAAATTGTAAAATAATAAATTCTCAATTCTAAAACTAAATATTGTTTAAAATATTTTATTCAAAAGTTTTATTACTAAATTTCTCATTATTGCAGAGTTTATTCTTATGGTGCACAGCTATCATAAAAAAGTCACTTAAAATATCACACATCAACTCCTTAATTGATCATAACTTTTGTAAGGATCTGCCACGTTCCCAATTAATTCCAACTCATCAATTATATAATTCTTTCTTCTTTGCCACAAAGCACATCTGTATACAAGAGTCAATGTTATTAAAAACAAACTCAACACTAAAAACACAACAAAAACAATTCCTATTGTTCCTAAATTACTTGATTGGTTAGTTTTGGATAAACTATAAAGCTCACTTAAAATCTTAGAATTATTCAAAACAACAGCTTCAGTTTCTTCTAGAGTTAAGAGTTTATTTTCAGTTTCTTTACAATAAATCCCAGCCACGTTTTCTTTATCATATTGGAATTTTTCATTTATGGTATAATTAACTTCATTTTCTTTAAAGAAATGTATCATTTTAGCTAAGAAATCGCATGAAAATAAATTATTCTTAACATTAATAGCATCCAAATTGATAATAAAGCTAAAATCTATTGTGGTCAGCATATTTCCTTCAATGTCTAAAATGCGTAAATTTTCCAAAGGCTTAACAACATCATAACTTAATTCTTTAAGTTTGTTGTAAGATATATTTAATCTTTCCAAATTTTCTAATGAAGCAAAAATGGTATCGTTTAAATAATGCAAATTATTTCCGGATAAATCTAAATCTTTTAAATTGCCTAAATGTTTGAAAAAATCTTTATCCAATACTGTAATGTTATTATTGGAAAGATTTAATATTTCCATTGTAGATTTCTTCCAAAAATTCAATCCTATATCTATCAATTTATTAGTAGCAAGATTAATTTCTTTTAAAGCATGCAATTCTTTAAAGCTATCCATTTCAATTCTATTGATGTTATTTTTAGATAAATTCAACACCTGTAAATTGCTCAAATGCGTTAAATTTCTTGATAATATTTCTCTAATATCATTACATTCTAAATTAATCTTTTCTAATGAAATAATTCGTAAATCAATCCATTTTATATTGTTTTTATCCAATTCCAAATATTTTAATTTATTGTTGAATTTAAAAGCTTCAGTATCAATAGAAATTAAATTATTTTCATTTAAATAGATATGAGTCATGAATGGAAGATCTTTAAAATAATCCTTATGAATGGTTGTAAGATTGTTGCCTTCTATATGCAGTTTTATTATGTTGGTTGAATTGAATGTCGTTATGTGTTCGATGTAATTGTGTCCTAAATGCAATTCATTCAGTGTGAATGAATTTAAAGGATGTAATATTTTTAAATTGTTATAATCCAGATGCAAAAACTCCAAATTAATCAAACATGAAAATGTATTCGTTTGTAATGAATTGATTTGATTATTATTTAAAATCAATCGTTCCAAATTAAATAAATCACATATATGCAATTTAGTTGTATCTATAATATTATTATAACTTAAATTCAACATTTTCAAATTGAATAAGTCTTTAAAAGTTCCTTGCACAAAACTGTTTAACGAATTAAATTGCAAATTTAAATTTTGCAATTTATTCAATCCCATAAATACATTAGGATTAATTTTATGTAAATTATCATGACTCATTGTTAACGTTTCAAGATGTTCCAATGAACTCAATGTGGTTTCATTAGTGTAGTTTAAAGTTGAGTGAGTGATGTTAAGTTGTCGTAGTTTTTTTAAGTTTTGGAATAACGTTGGTGTCATTGATAGATTTGAATTGGTTAGAGTTAGGATGATTTCGTTGTAGACTAATATGTTGCTTAATTCGTCGCTGTTTGTGTTTTCGCATGCAATTTTGTAGCCGTATCCGTGTTGATAGTCGTAATACATCTCGTTTCTGCAGGTGTTGGCTATTGTTGGTAGGATGCATATTGATAGGAGTGGTAGAATCCAATTCATTTTAATCTGGAACAAACAAATAAAAAAATGTATTTGATTGGTTGTAAATAGGGTTTTTATTAGATTGCATTAGTAATCAATTGGGATTTGGTATTAGCTTTAATACCAAATTATTTAAGGTTTTTGTCTATCTGGTTTCATAGTTTCCAAATTAAATCATTCTCTTTATTGTGATTACAAAACTAAATTTTTGGATTATTTTGCAGTATTACATGTCAGTTCTTTAAAGTATTGTTTCTATTTTTGCATAATTTTCTTTTTGTTTGTAATTATACAAGGTAGTACACGCAAAGGGAAACGGATAGAGGTTGAGGCTGATGTTATTCTATTTAGGAGTGGTTAGTCACAATGGTTATTTGAACAAGGAATTTATTTAAAATCGGGAGGAATTGTTATTGCAGTGCAAAAGCGCTTTTGGCTACGCTATTAGTCGTTGTTACATGTTTACATTAGGACAACTCAATTTCAACTGTTTTTATTTTCATACTATTCATCAAGGTATGCAACCAAGAACACACATGTTTATGCAACCAAAAATACATGTTTGTTATTACATATAAAACATCTTTACATATACAGGGTAGGATTTCTTCTTTCTAATTATAAGAAAAAAAGTTCTTATTAACATGGTTCCGCAAACGCACCGTTTTCGAGATACAGGATAAAAGTAGCAACATGATCACAAAACCATTATTTTACAAAACTAAGCAATAACATAAAAAACAAACAAAAATCACAAAAATTGTTGAAAATGACCTCCTCTTACGGCAACGCAGGCTTCCAACCTACGTTTTAGTGACTGACCTACCCGTTTGAAAATGCCTGGAGAGTTTCGTATTGTATTGCAGGATGCAATAATGCAATTTCTTAGTTCTTTGACTTTACAAAAAAAAATCCAAAATATTTAGATCTGAAGACCGAGAAGACCAAGCCTGTGGGCCTTCTCGACCTATCCAACGGTTCCTATACTGTTCATTTAAGAATTGACCCGCAACTAAACTAAAATGTGCAGGAGCATCATCGTGCATGAACCACATTTTGTTTTTTAATTGAACTCTAAAAGTCCTGGCAGCTCTTCTTCAAGAAAGTAAACGGCAAAAAACATAAACCTATTAAATGGTCTCCTACAACACAAAATGTTTGCTGATGATGGCCTTCCATTTTGGCATGTGGATTTTTGTCGGCCCATACATGATTATTATAGAAGTTCATAATTGAATCGCAAGAAAAATTTGTTTTGTCCGTAAATAAAACTTGTTTCTTATAATCGAAGATTTTGCGCAATTCTTTTTTGAAACCATTGACACATAGCCAATTTTTGCGGAAAATTTGCTGGTAAAAAAGCTTGTACTTGCTGTATGTGATAAGGATATAACATCTGGTTTTTTTTATCCTCCACACGGTAACGTGACTAAGGTTTAGGTTTAAAATTATTCTTTTAGTGCTAGTTTATGGATCGTCTTTGATTTCTTGAAAAATATCTTTTTCAATTTGCGGAGGTAACAGGCAAGGTCTCCCATATCCTGCAGCTCTTTTATGTACACTTCCAGTTTGATGTAGACGTTCGTGAATATGAATGAATGTTCTTTCATTTGGTACCTGTCGGTTTGGGAACCTTTCTTGATAAATTGTACGAGCTTTTGCTGCATTTCCATTAGCAACGCCATAAACAAAATGCATATTGCACATCTCGCTATCACTATAATTATTTATTTTGCTATCACCACGCCAGCAAAATACTAAGAATTGGCAAACTAATTGGGTAATAAAGATAATAAGTTTCCGCAATATTGACTTCTTTTGAAAAAAAGTTATTTAACAACTAAACAATTCTCAATAACTCAAATGCATAAAACAAATGCATAAACACTGTCGATTAGTTCAAAAACAAATGTTTTTATCAACAACGTTGCTACTTTTTTTCATGTTTTCCATTATAAAACGCCGTATTTGTCTAAATCGGTTTACGTTAGAGCTTTTGACTAAAAGTAGTTTTTTTGTGTAAAAAATATTGGTGGTTCACAATGTACTTTCAGAATGCCAATTTCCCAAGTGTCATAGAAATTAGAGCCATAAAAACCTCACGCAACCCTAAAATCTTTGTCAATGGCACATGAAAAAAAATGAATAAGCGCTTAAAAAGTAGCTAATATTAATGCTATGATGTGTACAAAAGATGAGTTTTGTATCTCAAAAGGTTCCTGAGATGTCGTCAATAAATTAAAAAAAAAAAAAATTTACACCCTGTATATTGAAAACGGTGCGTTTGCGGAACCATGTTAATGGGAACTTAATTTTTTATAATTAGCCAACCAATCCCACCCTTTATTTTCCAAAGCATGTTTTGAAACACCCTGTATATCAGTCGTAATTGTTCAGTTTCAACGACTCGAATGAGTAGTCAAAAACTTTGCAGAATTTTTGGTTCCAACAAACTGTATAGACCACAACCAAACGCAATTTTGCCGAGTCAAGTAGTACCTTAAGGCCAAAGTTTTCAAACATAGTCTTTGGTCTTTGGACAAACTAAAAAAAACTGTTAAAAAAGAAATTGAAAGAATTTTGCTCAGCATGCTAGTGAAAGTGATGAAAAATATTGTATTTTACTATTACGTCTATGTCCCATTATAGAATTTAGTGCAACTAAAGCAGTTGGTAGTACTAATTGTATCAAATTTAAATGTACAGGGTCTAATATAAAAGTAATGCGCATTTTTTTATAAAAAATTGATTTATTGATCGTACTGGTTCTTCGAAATACTCTTTTCCTGCATCAATACACTTTCGGATACGTGTTTTCTAAGCTTGGAAAGCACTTTGAAACTCTTTGACAGGAATGTCTTTTAATAATTTTGTAACATGCTTTTGGATGTTTTCCACGGATTCCCAGCGTTTTTTTTTTCAGCTCTTTCTTCAGTCAAGGAAACAAAAATATGTCGCACGGAGCTAAATCGGGGCTGTAAAAGAGCTGATGGACCACTGAGGTTTTGTTTTGGGCCAGGAAGTTGGTAACGATGACAGCATTTTGACTAGGGACATTGTCATGGTAGAACTTGACCGTGTCTTTGATGTCGGTCCTCAATTTTTTAAACACTTTGAGGGAAAAGGTTGAGTTAACAGTTTCTTTTTGAGGTACAAACTCTAAATAGACGATTTCTCAGAAGTCAAAGAAGATAATGAGCAACGGTTTGTTAAAAAACCTGCTCATTCGCGTTTTCTTGTGGCGGGAAGAAGGATGATTTTTTGTGCCACGCGCTGCTTTGCTTTTTAGGTTCTGGGTCGTACTTGAACATCCAAGATTCGTCTCTGGTTATGACAGAGTTAAGAAAATCCGGCTTATTTTGAATCAAAACTAAAAGTTTTTGACATCGCAAAATTGCGCCGTGTTACAAAGTCAAAAAACACACTTCATGCGGAGACACGTCTTTCCGCTCAGAACAGTTGGAGCAAGTTAGCAACCGGTTGCGTTGGAAAGGCAGGTCTTCCACCACATTTTCCGACCGGTTTCACCGGGCTGGGATGGATAGTTGCGTCACAATTTAATCATGCGCATTACTTTCATAATGAACCCTGTATTGTTTGCAAGTTATAAATGTATTAATCATTTGCAGACTTTATTGATGTCAGTTAAAGTAAGGTTATATTAAATTTGTTTTATCAAATTAGATATAATTAAACTACAAATGGTTGTCTAGCTTTGATGTTATGCAAAATTGACCGAGTATATTTTGATTTATTTTTTACAATTGATAGTATAGACATTTAACTATATACTCACCAAATTGCATAAAAATTCAATGTATAGTTTGCAAATTAAAAATTTGTTCAACTTCAGTTTAACACAAATTGTCAGTGTAATTCGTAAAGTGCGTAACTCCATTTTTGGACAAAATGGGTTTATTACGCTATCTGATGTAAAATAATTCAACTCGTGTGGTGGATAAATTTGTATTTCAATAAAAAAATACTTATTGTGAACTAAAATTAAAAAAGAAAACTGCTTAACTCCAATCTATAATTTTTGGCAGGGTAAAGTGCGTAACTACCATTAGTAGGCGTCAAGCAAGGAAGATTGTTTATAAGTTATACACTTTTTTTTAAATTTCTACGTTCTGTTACCAAAAAATAATTGTGCTTAGTGTGAATTATTTCAGATTCAAGGTAGGTACTGTTATTATATAATTTAGTATTATTAACATAACATAGTATTATAGAAACTTGAAATAATTTTTACGCCAAACAGATTATGGTTGTAAACGCTGGAGATACTAAAGTTTCTAATAAATTTATTTTGTTATAAATTATGTATTTTATATTTAATAGTATAAACCATTAAATTTGCGTAAATAATCGTATTAAGACTTTCAGTATGTTCTTAAATATCACCTAAAATCTGAAAATATAACAGAACAAATGTTAAATTGATATTATTTTTATTTTTAGATGGCTACAAGAACCGATAAAATATTGATGATAGTGTTAAAGTCAACCACTAAAAAAGAAGATGCCGTTAAAAGAATTTCTTCTACAGACACGATTCTAAATGAAGCTGATGACAATAATACATTAGTTAATAGTAAAGATGACATTAAAGAAATTTCTCCTAAAGATAAAATTCAAAATGAAGCCAATGACAATAATAATACAATAATTATTAATAGTGATTTTTTACCGATGGAGTTTAATTTGAATGAAGGTGAAGTAATAGAAAATAATCTTGTGGATGCTAAAAGAGTTGAAAAGCTGCAAAATTTTGTGAATCAAGTTTCTGGTGAAGATAATGGCACTGAATCTGAAAATGAAACGTCTGATGAAGAATTGTCAGAAACAAGTGAATCTATTGAAAGTGATGGAAACAATGAAGATATAGCCAATAAATTACTAAATGAAGACGAAACAAAAACACGGAAGCGGCGTTCTAAAAGGAGTGAAACAGATAAAACTAAATAGACAAAAAACACCAACTACACAAGAAGGGAGCAGGGGCATGATTACAAAGAAAGGAAAAGAGATGGCAACTGTTGAAAATATAACATTGAAAAACCTGCTAAAAATTTGAAGCCGCCATTTAATTGCAAACTAAGCAAAAACTCTAAAACCAAAATTAAATGCCATTCAATCACCGAAAAAACTAGAAGTGCTATTTTTGAAGACTTCTGGAAACGCACATGGCAGGAAAAGAGAACGTTTATAAACACACTGCTTGTAATAAAATCAACTGCTAGAAAAAGGGGACTCACAGAAGTTTCCAGAAGATTGAACTCAACAGAATTTTTTTTAAAGCACGGCCATGAAAGAATACGCGTTTGTAAGGTAATGTTTTTAAACATATTAAGTATTGGGGAAGTAGCTATAAAGAAATGGACCAAGGGTACACCTTTCAAAAATATTCGGAAAAAAAAAAGAACTGAAGCATCAGGATATTGAAAAGCTTGGTGAGTTTTTTGACAACCTACCTAAACTGGAATCACATTTTTGTCGCGCAAGCACATCAAAGCTCTACTTAGAAACTGTGTGGTTCTCAAAAGCGCAACTATACAAAGCCTACTGCAAAGACTTTTGTGCAGAAAACAATATCAAACCACTATCTAGGAGGACATTCTCCATCATTTTTGATAAGAAAAATTTGTCTCTATATCAACCGAAAAAGACAAATGTGACGTATGTGTGGCTTATAAAACAAAAAAAAATTACACAAAATGAGTATGATTTTCACATTTTTTTAAAGAATGAAGCACGCCAAGAAAAAACAAATGACAAGGCATCAAATAATGAAGTTTTTACGATGGACTTACAATCGGTACTGCTGATCCCAAAATCCAATTTTAGTTCCCTCTTTTATAAAACAAAACTTATCGTCCATAATTTTACCATTTATGGCATAAAACGTCAGAAAGGTTACTGTTATGTATGGAACAAAACAGAGGGTAAAGTGAGAGCAAACAAATTTGCAACTATAATAGTATACTTTCTAAAAATGAGAATTATTATCCACCCTTCTAAACATGATGTTAATTTTATATTATTTAGTGATGGATGCTCAGCTCAAAACCGAAATGCATTGCTTTCAAATGCTCTTTTCAATTTGGGAATTGAAGAAAACGTAACAATTGTACAAAAATATTTGTAGAAAGAGCACACCCAAATGGAAGCAGACAGCATGCATTCCACGATTGAAAAAAAAAATCAGTAAAAGGAACATTAATGTTCCTGCGGATTACGTCTTTGTTTGCAATACAGCCTGTGAAAAAACTCCGTATGATGTAGAGTACTTATAACATACATTTTTTAAAAATTTTCAAGACATTATAAAGAACTTTACGTCAATAAGACCTGGAAAAATGATCGGTGATCCACAAGTATATGATCTGAAAGCCATTAAATATACAAACAAAACTATGTATTTTAAACTACGCCATTCTGAAGCTGACTGGAAAAATTTCACAATACGACTTCCTTCAAAACTCACAAGTATAACATTCGAAAACTTGCCACCTCTTTACGAGAATAAAATTTCTATAAAAAAGAAAAAGTTTTAACATCTTTAGCAACTGAAAAGAAGTTTCAAAAGAAAACTACCATGATTTTTATGACAATTTGCCTCATCACTAATGGTTTTGATTATTTGTTTTATTTTGATGCAGTGTATTTTCTTAAATAAAGATTTTTTTTTAATGATTGTAATAGTTTTTAACTTAGTACCTATTAACTTCTTAGCAAGAAATAACTGCCTATTTCCGCAAAAAAATCTACAATTTAATACGATAAATGCGTAACTCCTTTTTATATACCAAAAAAACAGTATTTATCCATTTTACCTCCAGAAATCAATAAAAAATACCAGTTTTAGTATATAATGCAATTTTCCCTCAGATATTCAAAAAACCTTCTAACCAAATCAAATTTTATGCTCTCCTGTAAAATTAGTGATAACGAACTTACGCACTTTACAAATTACTCTTACGAAATGAGATAATTAAATTGAGGCTATGTCAAAACTGACGTATTATATAGAACTTATTGTAATTTTTGCAGTCTATAGTAGTAATATTAAATATGTTTTGACTAACTTGCATAAAAATTCAATATATGGTTTGCGAGTTATAAACTCATTAAACAGCTGGGGCTTATTAGAAATCATTCATTCATTGTCATATAAATTTAGGTTATGTCAAATTGATCGTATAAAATTTGATATAATTTCTGGTAGCACTAATATTGAACTATACTGTTGCCAAATTGTATCCAAATCCAAAGTATAGTTTCAAAATTGTTCAACTTTTTCTATCTCAAGATCCGCTATAAACATATCTAGCAAGATAACAAATTTTGAGGTTATACAAAATTCACCAAATAAATTCTAATTTATTTTTTACAGTTGATAGTTTTGACATTAAACTATATAATTACCAAATTGCATAAAAAACCAATGCACAGTTTGCAAATTAAAAATTCATTCAACTTCAGCTTATCACAAATGAGTCAATTAACGTCAATTAAATTGAGGTTATTTCAAAGTTGTCTAATGGAATTTAATATAATTTTTGCAGTTTATAGTAAGGATATTCAACTATATCTTGACCAAATTGCATCAAAATTCAATGTATGGTTTGTTAGTTATGAACAAGTATTTATGGATTATTTGTTTACCGGTCTTGTATAGAATCTCAAAAGTTGGTTCCGGTCTAATAAAAGTTTTCTTCTATGTTCTGATTTTTTAGTGTCTAAATCAAACCTACTTACCATCAGTAGTTTAAGTTTTATGACCATTGCAAGCACGTAAATTTATATTAAATTGTGAAATTCTAAGCATTAAACTCATTACAAAAAAAATTATGACTTTACATCTCCAAATTTGTATTAAAACTATCAGAATTTGGGATAGATTTTTGCATTTTAGTCAAAAATTTTGTTTTCAATCTATAAAATCACGTTATTAATGTTGATTAGTTCACACCATCGTTCATCAAATTTTGACCAATAAAGTGAAGATAAGAAAAATTTGCGCAAAATTGGTTAAGAAAAAAAAGCGCCTTGACTCTCTGGAATTAATTAAAAATTATCCAAATTTTTTGGAACGTGTTATTACTAATGACGAGTTTTAGGTGTTTGTAAACGACCCAAAAACCAAGCACCAAAACATAGAATAGCACCTCAACCTTTCCAATATCCAAAAAGTAAGAATAAAATTTGTTTTTTTTAATAACAAAGGAATTGTTCAGAAAAAGTTTATGCCTCAAGGCCAAATAAGCAATCACACTTTTACAACAAAATTAAACAAGAATAACTGGGAGTTGCATCACACAGAAGATTCAATAAACATTTTTTTGGCTAGTAAAAACATTCCTGTGGTTCCTTAGCCTCCTTACTCGTCTGAGTAGAGTCCTTGAAACTTTTTCGTCTCTCCAAAACATTCAAACGGCTGTAACCGAGTTAAAGATTAATGAATTGATAAAAACTAGTTAAGATAATGATTCGTTAAATCTAAGAAACGCAAAACTATTTATGATATTACAAGCTGAAAAACAAATTTGGCGTAATGGAAAACTATTAGCGGTAAATAAAAAATAAGATTTAGTAACAACGCCGCATACAGAACAGTTTATAAAAATAAACCGGCATTAAAATTAATCAGCATTTTCCAGGAATTTTATGCGCTAATGAGCAGAGTATTTTTTACCTCTTATCATTGTTTAATGCAATTTTGTTCAATTAGTTTTTCTTTGTAACCTTATCTGTGTGTTACTAATGCACAAACATTAGGCTCTATTTAGAAAATCATATCAGTTTAATTTGCTAGTTTTGTTTGTAATTTTAATAATCTCAATATTACAATGTTATCAATTTAAGCTATAAATTTCAATAAGTTGACTGTGCGGAATTTAAATTGATTGTAATTACGTTCTATTTTGTTAGTTTCTAAATTAAATAAATTTTATTAAATTTCATAAGGAATATGTATAAAAACATCGCAATAAACTCAATAATTTACTATTAAACGATTAATAAAATTATCAACTGTTGTTGTTTTTAATATAATTAACGACAAATAATATTTTGCTTATCTATAATGGAAAGAAAATAATAAAGATTTTATACATATTTTAGAAACAATAAAACTGGAATTCAGATAAATTGGAAAACAAACACATTCCAATACAATAATAGGTATCAATTAAAAAAGTATGATATTTAGGAATTACTTAATATGTCATAACAACATAAAAATACCTTTGAATTTGAACGAATAAAACAACACTTGCTGAAACTATCACGTTGACGGCTAGATTTAAGCAGTCTGAGAACATTTGTGGCTTAAAAGTCTTGAGAAATGCTATACTTGGAAGTTTATTTAATTTGTTAACAGTGCGGTTAAATTTTTTTTTTTAAGTTTAATCTACATCTCTGAACTGTCAGTAAATATTTGTTAGAATTTCTAGCAAACTTTGTACTACAAGAAATTATTTGTTTAGATGGCAAAATGTCTTGTATTTCTGTAGCATCTATAAACAAAGACTTCAAAACAATATCTGAATGGAGCATTATAATTTCTTCCAGCCTGAATACAAGCATTCAATCTTCTTGTCATTGAATGCCAAAATCTTTCAAACACACCAGTGTTGTTTCTAATTGAGTTACACCCAGCAATTATTCAATTTTGCAAGTCGTCAAAATTCTCTACTGAAGTAGCGTAAACTAATAACTTTAAATAGACCCATAGACCCAGTTTGGGGATGGAGCCATGCGTGTGGCTCACCTCAACCAATTCAGCAATCTCCGTATGTTGCTGTTAAATAACCACGAGCAAACAAACTGAAATGTGGTAGAGAACCACCATCGTGCATAAACCACATTGCAATGTTTGTTGCCAATGGTACATCATCCAGAAACTAAGGTAACATTTGTTCCAAAAAGTTGCAATACACTTTACCGGTAAGTTTTCCTGGTAGAAATACTGGTTCAATTAGACAGTCGCCGACAGTTTCAACCCAAACATTCAAGGAGAACTGCTGTTGAAAACGATCTTCACATACCTGATGCGGATTATTATATGCCCTCACATAGTTGTTATGAAAATTACTTATTGCATTTTTTGAGAAACTGGCTTCATCGGTGAAAAGAATATGTATCAGAAATTGAGAAATTAGAACTAATTTTTGCAAAAGCCATTGACATAACGCAATACGTAAAGGAAAATCTGCAAGTAATAGTGCCAGAACACACTGAATGTGGTATATATACAACAAATTGCTCAAAAAAATGTTTCAAATTGTCCAATGACTTACATTTAAAGTGTTGACAATTTTTTGCGTAGAACTACTTGGATCTTTGTCTATCATGTCCATCGTATTCTGTTCCAGTTGTACTGTTCTTACTGTCATTAATCTCTCTGGCCTTCTATTTTGTTTTAATGTGCCTGTTTTACAAAGACGTCGATGAATGTTTTCAAAAAATTTTTGGTGAGGATATTACGGCCAGGAAACTGTTCAATGTACAATTGTCTAGCTTGTAATGAATAGCTATCAGCAAGTACACACATAAAATGCGTGTCAGTCATCTCGGCGTTCGTATAGCGATATAGTGATTCATGATAGAAGAATACTGTTTCTGAGTTTGGAGAAGAGCATTAAAAAATTAATCAATTCAAGAATAAAATTAAGGGAAGGTGGCTTTCTAATTTAAAAATATAATTAATCAATTTTCTTAATAAATTAGCTAACAATAATAAACAAAACTTCCTATCTACATACAATTTATGTAAAATTAAATTCCAATATAAACACTTACATTAACACTCATCTTTCCACACTTTATTAAACAAAACTAATTATATCCGCTGCATTCTTATAAACAGCGCTCATTGTTTGTTGTTTGTTACTGAACAATGAGTTATACATATTACAAATACACTACTCCCCCACTGTATGTTTATTTTATAAATTCATTATTTATAAATGCTTGCATAAGTGATAATTTATCAAAATATACGATAAATATAGACTAATCATTTACATTACAGTATCCGTTGAAATATAAAGAAAACTAAAGTGTAGATTATAATAAAATTGTAATTATGGTACATGCAAGGTCTCATATATTGCGTATGCATAAGTTAAAATCTAATTAGTTAATGTAAAGCCTCGTTAGTTTTAATATTGATAACTTAAAAAATGAATAACATATAATATACGAGGGAAGTTTAATAAAAACGTCATTTTATAGAGCCATCTCCAAATTTGTTTCTACATTTGCCAATTTTATATCAGTTAAGTAAAAATGAGTGGTTTACAACTTGAACACAAAAACGTAATACATTTTTTTTTTCAAAGGAATAATGACATTTATGAGTTGGCAAAAATTTAGTTTGACATTTACGAAATAGGACGCTTTACACTTGAACAAAGTTGGGAAATAATAAAAACAATAAAAAAATTACGATACAAATTTGAGAGAAAAGTTGTGCTTTCAACGCAATTTTTAAACCAATTTGTGAAGCAAAAACTAGATTGCTAATAGATAAAACAACACGTTTACGTCCTTGTTCAGTGCGTTTAGCCAAAAAAATTAATCCTGTTGCTCAGAGTGTGCGTGAACATGCATCAACATCAACTTGTCATTGTTCTTAAGAACTAAACTTTTTTCGCACTTTTCTGAAGAGAATTTTGCATAAGGAATTCGGTTTGAAGGCCTACAAAGCTCAATTAGTCCAAGAATTAAAGCCTCATGACCATCCGGTTTGCTTAATGAGCCAAAGATGAGCATTTTTATAAAAAATGTGTTTTCCAATAAATCTCATTTTGATCTCGGAGGCTATGTCAATAAGCAAAATTTGAAGAACATTTGAAGATCAGAGAATTTACACATGACTATTGAACAGCCTATGATTCACAACGAGTAACTGTTTGGTGTGATTTTTGGTCCGGCGGCCATTTTTATTCGAAATTGAGCAAAGAGCCGCCATTACCGTCAATAGCAAACGTTACTGTGCCATGCTAAACAAATTTTTGTTTCCAAAAGTTAAAGAGTAGTAAATGGATGACATTTGGTTTTAACAGAACAAGACCACTTTCCATACAGCCAACGTAACCATCGATCTTTTGTGCACTGTTTTTGGAAATTGAGTAATCAACCAAAATGCTGATGTCAATAGGTCGCCTAGAAGCTGTGATTTGACCTTGTTAAATAAAAATCTTTCTAATAAACTCATAATTTAAAAAAAAATCATTCGTTTTTTATTTATAGCCGATTCAAATTCCAAAAGTTAGATAGCCCACTCTTTACAAATTGTTTAAAAAATAGTCAATAAATGCGGTTTTAAGTAAATACAACATCCACTTTACAATCCTGATTTCTTTCTCTGTAACTATTATTTTTTGTCGTTTTTATCAAAAGATGACTTGAAAAACGCTATAGAGTCGTATTTTGCAAAATTATCAAAAGATTGTGTTACTGGAAAAGCGTAAGAATAAGTATGTTAGTTTTAACAAATTTATCCTGTTACTTCTTGTTTTTATTGCTAGATAGGTAACATACAAAACTCCTCTTGTATTATGCTAAAAATAAATGATTCTAATAATACAACACATAATCTAGTCCGTCATACTAAAATATTTAAATTGTACCTGTATATACATCAATTTACATATTGTTATTGTATAACAATTAGTTGAATAAGTTTTAAATAAAAATTTAAAAAAAAGGCGTTTTGTCGGGTAAACTGAATTATTAAGATTAAAATAGTTTTTAATTGGTTAAAATGTTCAAATATGTATATACATCAATTTACATATTGTTATTGTATAACAATTAGTTGAATAAGTTTTAAATAAAAATGAAAAAAAAAGGCGTTTTGTCGGGTAAACTGAATTATTAAGATTAAGATATGTGATAATAGTAAATAGAAAATTAGGTAACTAATTAAAATCTACACTAATCCTAATCAAAATACATTTTTATGACAAAAAGTTCCTATGAACATGCGTGATAAGTTTTGTCGTTATTGATATATCAATATATATAAGATTTTTTCACTTGTTCTAATAAAAATGATTACATTTTATTTTTGGTATTAGTCCAACGTTTTATAATATATAATAGACCAATTGATTGAAAGATCACACTGAGCAAACTTGTACTTATTTGTTTTAATATTTTTTTGTTGCGACGCTGAATTTTGCTATCTCTGACATTTCGTAAATGAAGGGTGTTTTTAACTTTAAATTGGCAACATTTTTATCTATGACAGTTGATTGACAGTTCTCGGTTGTTTTGAGGTTAGTTTGGTTTGGCAAACTCATTGGGCATTACGTAAATTGTATGGTGTTCGCAATCGTACATCAGAGCAATTAATTCAAAAAACTGTTACTTGTTTTTGCAATACGTTTAATCTAAGCGATAATATGCATTCAGTACGACGTTGTACAATGCGCACGTAAGATGCAATTGACAGTCTGCAGCGTAGTGTTAATGATAATCCAAATGTGTCTTCAACAATTAAACTTGTGTCCATCCACTTTATGAAATTTGTGAAAAAAGATCTTGGTTTACAAAACTCAACTTGTACAGGAATTGAAGCCAGACGATCATTGATTGCGCCGTACATTTGGTAAATGAATTAAGGAAAACATTGCTATTGATCTACAATTTGATTTGAAAATTTAGTTCAGTGATAAAGCACACTTGATTAAGTAACTATGTCAACAAACAAAATTGTTGCATTTGGAGCGATAATAATCGACAAACCATTGTCAAAAAAATCTAGAAAAAAATACCGTTTGTTGCGCTTTTGGGCCGGTAAAATCATTAGTCTATATGCCTTTAAAAATGGTGATGGTCGGAACGTTACAGTCAACGATGAGCGGTGCCAACTTTTTTGAACCTTACATCATTAATGTGGTTCCAGCAGGACGGCGCCACATGCCACACAGCGCGAAATACAATTAATTTTCTGAAAAAAACATTTTACAAACAATTAATTTCACAAAATGGACTTGTTAACTGGCCACCTCGTTTGAGCGATTTGACGTTATTAGATTATTTTATTTGGGGATTGTAAAGTTTTATATCTTTACTGATAAACCAGAAGCAATTGAGCACTTAAGAGCCAACATTTGACTCATTACAGAATATTTTGATTATTTAGAGCCAAATTTAGCAATTTTTAGGATTTTATAAATTTTTTACATTTCTTAATAGTTTATAGCCAAACTTTATTGTTTTGTGACAATATTTTGATAAATTTGGTATTTTTGACATTTTACGAATAAAATTTTGTTTATGACCATATTTTTAACAATATTTTAGCCAGGATTTGCAGCTTTTAACATTTTATAAAACTTAGTACACTTCTCCACAGTTTATGGCTTGGTTTTAGTGCTTTATATTAATATTTTGATGTTTTAAAGCCGGAATTTGCTAATATTCACATTTTTTGAGTAAAATTTTACATTTTTAATACTTTCATGGGCGGATTTTAGTACTTTTTAACAATATTTTAAAATTCACCAAATTTGTCTATTTATGACATTTAATAAAAAAAGATTTGCACTTTTAAGCAGTTTATGACCCTAATTTTGCTGCTTTCTGACAATATTTAAACTTTAGGGTAGGATTTTACTATTCTTGACATTTTATAAATAAAATTTTACACTTTTTAACAGTTTATGACCAGATCAATGGATGGATTTCTAAACTGCGCTCAATGTATTTCTATACCAAATGATGGTGGTGTGTTCTTAGATTTATGTTTTTCTAACATCTGTGATATTTCTGTGATTAAAGCTGTGGATGTTTTGTTAAAACTTAGCCAACATCATATTGCTTATGTGATTGATGTAAAATGTGATACTAGCCGTGATATTTTAATGTGTAATTATGTTTTTAATGATTTTAAATATGCCGACTTTAACGCAATCAATAATAAAATAATTTTTTGTTGAATGTTGATTGGTCCGCCCTTTTTTATAATTGTGATGTTGATAATTGCGTTAATTTATTTTACTCTGTGTTGCATTTTGCTATTGACTATTTTGTTCCCAAAAAACAATGGCGAGAAAACAATTTTCCAGTTTGGTTCAACAAAGAATTGATTTCACTTACTAGACTAAAAAAAAACTGTTCATAAACGTTATAAATCTTCAAGACTATTGTCTGATTATAACGAGATTCAATCAATTCGTACTTCGTGTAAAAATCTCAGTACATGTCTATACAAGCAATATATTACTCGTACAGAAAACAACATTCAAAGTAACCCTAAACATTATTGGAAATTTGTTAGCGACTCTAGAAAAACTAATGATTTTCTAGCCACAATGTATTATAAACAAAAAATTTGCAGTAATAGAGATGACTATGTTAATAGTTTTGCTGAATTCTTTACCTCTGTTTACGATACACAAACTCATCCAACTCCTTTGTTTGACTTTAAGAAAAACGTATTACATTGATCATTTTCAATTAGATTGTTGGATGTATTTAAAGGGATTGAGAACCTTAAATGTAACTTTAGCACTGGACCGGACGGTGTTCCATCTATGCTGTTAAAACAATGTATTTATTCAATTTCTAAGGCATTGCACTTACTTTTTGAGGCTTCTCTTAATGAAGCCAAGTTTCCTTCAGTTTGGAAACAAAGCTACATTATGCCTTTACTTAAATCTGGAGCTAAGGAGGATATTACTAATTATAGAGGTATATGCATCCAGTCTGCTATTCCTAAGTTGTTTGATCAAATTGTAACTGGTCAAATACAATGGATGTGCAAAAGCATTTTAGTGGAACAGCAACATGGGTTTCGCGAGGGTCGTTCTACTCTTACAAATCTTCTTTGTTACGAAAATGATCTTTTAAATGCCTTTCAATCAAGAGTTCAAGTAGATTCTATTTACACAGATTTTTCAAAGGCTTTCGATTGCGTTAATCATAGTATTTTGATTGCTAAGCTTCGGGCTTTGGGTTTTCATGAATCTGTTGTTGCGTGGTTGTCGAGCTTTTTGGAAAATCGTACACAGTGTGTGAAAATTAATAACTTTTTATCACAACCAATTGTTGTTCCTTCTGGGCTTCCTCAAGGATCTCATTGTGGACCAATTCTGTTTTTACTCTTTATTAATGATCTTGTTTATTCTATTAATTCTTCGTCTTATCTTTTATTTGCTGACAATCTTAAAATTTATAAAAGAATATCATCTATCGAGGACTGCATTAGTTTGCAAAATGATTTAGATTCTGTTCATTCATGGTGTCTAATTAATAACTTGTTATTTAACGCAAATAAATGTTTTTCGATAAGCTTCAACAGAACTTTAAGTAAAGTATCGTTTGACTATACTATCGATAATAATGTTTTGGAACATGTTACACAAATAAAAGATTTGGGCGTAAATTTTGATTTAAAACTAATTTTTGTTGAGCATATAAACTATATGTGCAACCGTGCTATGAAAATGTTAGGATTTGTTTACAGAATGTCTACTGACCTATCTCGTAGCACACTACTTTATTGCGCTTTAGTACGTTCTCATTTAGAGTGCGCTCTGTCGGTTTGGTGTCCATTCTACAGCGTTTATATATGCAATATAGAACGTAATCAAAACAAATTTTTTTGTTTATTATCGTACAAATTAGGCATTTTATCCGAAAATTACGATTTTAACCTCATTGCATTGCAATATAATCTTCTGCCGCTGAAAATTCGGCGCAAAAGAGCCGATTTATCATTTTTACGTGGACTAATGTTGTCTGAAATTGATTGCCAAGAGCTACTAGTAACTCTTCCATTTCAAGTCCCCAACTATAATCGCCGAACCAGACAGTCTCCATTATTTAGAGAATCTATACATTCTACCATTTATGGATTTAATAATCCGATTAGTAGAATGTATAGAATTGCAAATAGTTTCTCTAATAATATTGATTTATTTTGTGTTTTAAAATGTAGTTTTAAGTGTCAATTAAAATGTGTTGATAAATAATTTTATATTTTGTTTTTATTTATGTATACTTTTGTCCATGCTTTTATTTTTCAATATTCTTTTATATATTTTTGTGTAATTGTAATATTGTTTGTAATTCATCGTTATTTATGTATATAATGATGTAGATGTAAATGGTTTTGTATATACCGTGAATAAAGTATTATTAAGTATCAAATAGGTTTAAATTTTTTTTATGCAAAAAAAAATTACACTTTTTAACAGTTTATGCCGGATTTTGGTTCTTTTTAACAATATTTAAGTACTTCAAGCCGGATTTTGCTATTTTTTACTGTTTATGAATAGAATTTTGCTCTGTTTAACAGTATATGACCAATAAACGATGGTGTTTCCTAAAAATAAGATATTTTTAACGTTTTATTAGGTAAATTTTGCATTTTGTAGTAGTTTATTGCCGAATTCTTGCTATATCAAACAACATTTTAATACTTTATAGCCGGAGTTTGCTGTTTTCAAAATTTCATAATGTTTTTTAATGTTAGATTTGTTATTTTAACATTTTATGAATATTTTTACAGTTTTTAAAAGTTTATGTGTTTAAAATTCAAATTTTTGCTATTTTTGACATTTTACAAACAAAATTTTAAACGTTTTTGGTTGGATTTTTGTTTCTATTTTAATATTTTAATATTTTTTTAATAAGTTTTTGACTTTTTATATATATAATATTTTGATATAACTGGATATTGCCGTTTTTAAATTAAATGATTTTTTTTACATTTTTGAATAGTTTTGATGTTTTTTGCCAATATTTTGATGTTTTTGCTATTTTTAACATTTTGTGAACTGAATTGAATTTTTTTTTTCAACTATTTTTGGCCGGATGTTGTTTTTGACATCATTTTATTGTTTTATAACCAAATGTTGCTATTTCTAAGATAATTTTAATATGTTTTGGCCAAATTTTGTTAATTTTGACAATTTATAACCGTTTTTGGTTTTATGACCAAATTTAGCTGTTTTTGATTTTGTATGAATAGTTTAAGAACAAAATTTGATACCTTTTGAAAAATTTTTGATGGTTTAATGCCGGGTTTTGCTATTGCTAACTTTTTATAAATAGAATTTTGTACTTTTAACAGTTTATGCCAAAGAATATTGTCAAAAAACACTAAAATTTAACCAATATTTTTGAAAATAAAAAAGGTGATAATGGCCGTTACAATGTGATAGTTTATTATAAAATAATTAAAACACTTTTAGATAATTCAACGATAGTTTGGACAAACGTCCCTATTCTGATTTTGTTCAAATTTTGTACATATGTATGGGATACAAAAAATTGACAATTCCTAAAATTTTAGATTTTTAGGTGCAATTTCAAGTTTTCAGGTGTAGCGGAATCAATAATATCAAATGTTAAATAAAATGGTATTTTTCTCATTTTCCGCAAAAAAATTTAAAAAAATTATAGGCAGAATCGTGTTCTACGTTAAATGTTCTACAAGATACACCTTTGTAAATATGATTTTCAACTAGTTTTTGCTTATTTACAGCACAAAAACTAAATAAAAAACATTCTTAAAAAAGTAAAATGAGCTCCATTTACACTGTATTGCACCTAAAAATCTAAAATTTTAAAAATCGTCATATTTTGGTAACACAAACATGTGTACAAAGCAAAATTGGAGATGTCGATGTGGGAACGTTTGTCCGAACTATCGTGGAATTACCCTACTACTAATATATCTTTATTACAAATTAAAAAAAAAAACCGTACCTAGTTTCAACCTTTACTAAGCCATCATCGGACAAAGACATTAATACAATCAAGCAGCTATAGAACATTGTATGTCGCTTTGAGATTAATGTTTAACAAATAAACAATTTTGGTAAAACTTCAAAACATTGTATGACGCTTTGCAATTATCAGTAAACGATTAAAGAACTTTCAAAACTTTATCAGACGCTTTGCGATTAAAAAACATTACATACATACAATTTGGACATGCAAACCGTCCAAACTGTGCACACAAACAAATATTTGTCATCCTTAAACAATCTTTTATACACAATAATTTGTTTGTGTGCATAGTTTGAACGGTTTGCAAACTGTCCAAATTGTAAGTTGGAACTGACTTTATGTCAGTCGCTTTGCAATTAAATGTAAGCAATCAACCATCTAAACACTGTATGTCGCTTTGCAATTAAGGTTAAACGTAAAACTACAAAACATTGTGAGTCGCTTCACAATTACCGTTAAGCAATTAAATGACTTCGGCAAAACTTCATAATATTCTCAGTCGCTTTGCGATAAGTGTAAGCATTCAAGCAGCTCCAAAATATTGTATGCTGCTTTGCAATTAACATTAAACTAATAAACAACTTTGATAAAATTTTAAAACATTGTTAGTCGTTTTGCTATTAAATATAAACAATCAAGCAGCTTATAACGTTGTACGTCGCTTTGCGATTACCGATAAGCAATTAAATGACTTTGGTAATTAAAAATAATCAACCAAACAGCTTCAAAACATTGTATGTTGCTTTGCGATTAACTTTAAACCAATAAACAACATCGGTAAAATTGTAAAATATTATGTGTTGATTCGCGATTACCGTTAAGCAATTAAATGACTTTGGTAATACTTCATAACATTGTCGGTCGCTTTGTGATTAAGTATAAGCAACCAAGCAGCTCCAGAAGAACATTGTGTCGATTTTTGATTAACGTTAAACCAATAAACAACTTTGGTAAAACTTTAATACATTATGTGTCGCTTTGCAATTACCGATAAACAATTAAATGATTTCGGTAAAACTTCAAAACATTGCCAGTCGCTTTGTGATTAAATATAAACAGCAATCAATCAGCTTCAGAACATTGTATGTAGCTTTGCAATTTACGTTAAACTAATAAAAAACTTCGGCAAAACTTCAAAAATAGTGTGTTTCCGATTACAGTTAAGCAATTAAATAATTTCGGTAATACTTCATAACATTGTCAGTTGCTTCGCAATTAAGTGTAAGCATCTAAACAGCTTCAGAACATTGTGTCGCTTCGCAATTAACGTTGAATTAATATAGAACTTCGGTAAAACTTTAAAACATTGTGTGTCGCTTTGCAATTTTTGTTAAGCGTTTAAATAATTTTAGTAAAACTTCAAAACATAGCCAGTCACTTTGTGATTAAATATAAACAATCAAGCAGCTTCAAAACATTGTATGTAGCTTTGCGATAAACGTTAACCTAATAAAAAACTTTGGTAAAACATCAAAACATTGTGTGTCGCTTTGCAATTACCGTTAAACGATTAAATGACTTCGGTAATACTTCATAACATTGTCAGCAATTAAATGTAAAAAATCAAGCAGCTTTAGAATATTAAATTTTGCATTGCAATTAACGTTAAACCAATAAAGAATTTTGATAAAACTTTAATACATTGTGTGTTGATTTGCTACAATCAAACAATCAAGCAGCTTCGGAACATTATATTTTGCTTTGCGGTTAACGTTAAACTAAAAAAAACTTCGGTAAAACTTTAAAAGATTGTGTGTCGCTTCGCGATTACCGTTAAGCAATTAATGATTTTGGTAAAACATGGTTAGTCGCTTTGCAATTAAGTGTAAGGAACCAAGCATATTTACGACAGTAAAACATAAAAATATGCAAAAGTTTTCATATTTTTGACATTTTATTAATAACAGTTTGTATTTTTTAATTGTTTATAACTAAACTTTTGCTATGTCAAACAATTTTTTATATTAGTTTCCATGTTTTTTTAATATTTTTAAAACTAGATTTTGCAAAAATAAATTTGCATTTTTCAACAGTGCATGGTACAATTTTGGTAGTTACTAACAATATTTTGAGATTTTATAGCCGGATTTTGCTAATTTTGTGATTTTACAAATTAAATTTTAAATTTTTTGACAGTTTAAAAAAAAATTATAGAACATTGCTTTGCATGTTTCTACAGTTTATGACCCAATTTTAGTGTTTTGTGACAATATTCAAACTGTATAATCAAATTTTACTATTTTTGACACGTTATAATAGAATTTTTATTTTTCAACAGAATTTTAGTGTTTTTTTGAAAATCTTTGCGGATTTTAATATTTTTGACATTTTAAAAAAAGAATTTTGCTTTCTCAATCAAATTTTATACAATTTTCTAAAAAAAAAAATAACATTTCATGTTTGAATTTTGATATTTTTGATTTTTTATAAATAGAGTATAAAAAATACAAAATTTAATATTCAATATTTTGTAATAAAGCTTAAAAATTTTAGCTACGCCAATAATCTACCGCTTTATCACAAAATCTTTTAGAATTTGTTGGACAAAAACAAACAAACATTCTAAAAAAAACGCATCCACTATTGTTGCATTTTCTAAAGCAACATCTAAAAAAAATTGGTACAATCATAGCAGCAAGCCAATATTAGAGTCACTGCACACACTTTATAGAACCAAAATTAATAATTTTTTAATATACTTTTTTTGTGGCTATCAAATAGCAAACTATCACACTTTCAAGTGTATTAGGTTACTAGGTCCTTGCCGTGCCAATCCACCAATTTCGGATAATAGTCTACCAATGGAAGTCTAACTTTAAATCTTTTTCAATCAAACACAAGTTCTATTAAGTTTTTTTTTAATTAGTTTATCTTTTTTGTACATTACAATAAAATTTACATTTAATGAGTTTTTAGACTAGAAGCAAAAAAAAGTAAAAGCAAAAATTATTTATATGCAATATTTTCAGGTTATGTGTGTATTGTCAATTGCAAAACAACAAATAATTTTTTTAAATTTATTTTTAGTATACTGTACAGGCGCAAAAATGCACATAATCTGTACGTTTAGACGGTACATAAAATAAATAGACATTGTGTAAAACTCAAGCTAAGACAGGAATATCAATTAAGCTAAACAAGTCAAGACAATCAATAATTCCACAAAGCACTATAAATACACTGGCAAGCAAAAAATAGAGGTCACTTTAAAATTATGACTTAGTTTTGGTTTGTCTTGTTTTAACTTTATGATTGCAAATTCTAAACAATTGTAATGTATTTTGCACACAAAATTAAAAATTCAATGTTGAATTGTAAAGCATATTTATTGTTTTTATTGGGTATTTTGAAAATACCACAAATTTACAGTTCAGACAAAGGTTGAATTTTTGTTCCTAGGACTAATATGAAACAAAAAATATGAGAAAAACAAGTATTACCGCCTCTTGCATTAATGACTGCTTGAAGTCGACGAGGAACACTTTGAATTAAATTATAGAACACATTTTGGTCAATATTATTCCATTCCTGCAATAGCAACTGTCTTACCACCTAAGCAGTTCTAAGAGCAGGTGTATGCTTTTGGATATGTCGTCTCAATTCATCCCAGACATGTTCTATAGAATTTATGTACGGGCTGATAGCTGGCCAATCAAACCGCTAAATTTCCATTTTATCCAGATAATCTCAGACAACTCTGGCTACGTGAGGTCTAGCATTATCTTGCATGAATATGCCTCGCTTGCCTATAGTTGTCATGAAAGGCATAACATGATCTTTGAGAACTTCCATAATGCATCTGTAAGCTGTCAAAGAGCTATTCTCTATAAAGACCAACTCTGTGCGTGCTTTGGTAGAAAATTTTGCCCAAACCATCACCGACTCACCGCCAAATAGAAGTCGCTCATCAATACAAACTGAAGCGTATCTTTTTCCGCGTCTTCTACACATTTTCCGACGTCCATCTGATCCATTGAGGCAAAAACGCGACTAATCTGAAAACAGTACTCTGTAGCAGCCCAAAGCCTTCTTCTAACGGTACATTCACTAACATTTACATATCTAAACGAAGTTAATTTTGTAGATAAACTGCAGAAGCTGTTCTATTCCGCAAACTTGTGGACACCAAAAAACGGTCATCTCTGTTCGTGGTAACTTTTTTTCACCCGGATCCAGATCTCTTGGTTATCAGGCTAGTATCCAAGTAACGCTGATACACCTTTTGTACAGCACAAAGGCTTTTACCAACAATCTTTGCAGTTTCACGTTTTTCTTGCCTATCTTCAATCGACGCTATAATTCTTGCCATAACAATAGGGCTTAAAGGCATTATGACCTATTAAGTACAGTACACCGTGTGAATAACAAGTTTTGCAAAGAAAAATTAACACTAAGTAAAAAACCACAACAAAATGTAGGTTTTCAATTAGAGCAAAATGGGATGCTGTTTTATAAAAGTCTGTAACAAGGTGATAATAGTAACTGACAGATAACATTTGTCAGGAAATGAATTATTAAACGCCTACTTTGGTTTACAATTTGCAAACGTAAAGTTAAAACAAAAAATTCCAAAAATAAGTCATAATTTTAAATTGACTTCTATTTTTTGCTTGCCAGTGTATAATAAAATCACAAATCCAACAATTGTGACAAATATACTCTTTCTTTACCTTTTCAGCTTATTTGTATTATTAAAATAAATTTTACTCATACACATATGTAGCTAACAAGTTAAATAATATTATTATAACAAACAAAAATTAACAAATATTTAACAAATTTTGCATGAAATGATTACAAATTAATCCCACATTGCATCTTGAACTTCATTACAACCTTTACGTAACACACACGAGACAATTATTATTATTAATTTCCTCATACTTACATTATTAAACATATTTTTAATATAATAATCCTTATCACGCCATATGCAAGCACAAATATCCGCACAGATAAACAACCATAATTAACTAAATAAAACGGGATGCAACACACAACTCGAGTTTCGTAATGCACTGCAGTTTCCGAATGTGGAACAAAGTGACTTGAGAATGGTCGCAGTTACAGGTTTAATAGTTGACTTTCAATTGCAATTACCTATGCAACTATTTTATATGTATTTATATAAGGTGAAAAAAATGCAATCCGGTAGAGCCAGCAAGGCAAGAGAAAGGTGCATGAACGGTGAAAATTCTATTACGTTAAGAGAGAAAAATAATCGTATTTTCCTTGAAAAGAAATGTTTAATTATTATTTTTTTGTTATTAAATTAGTGTGTGTGGGTTTATGTTATCTTTTTTACTTTCGTTATGACATGTTTATGAATGTAATTATGTTTGTTTGATTTGTTGGTGTTAATTGATTTATTGCAATATTTGTTGTGATTAAATGTTAACGATTTTAGGAAATTTATCAGCGAATACTATTGTGTCCGTTATTATGTTTTTTTGATGTTAGTTGACAGATTATGTGATAATTTATAATACAAAGTTTAAATAAATTGATTTCTATTTTTATATCACAACTTATGGTGTGCAGTTTTGATAAATGATTATTAATTTTGGTCAATTGTGTTATGAAATTTAAAATTATTCAAATAAGCTGAATTTAATATTAAAAATGCTTTTTATGTAATAGTAAAAAAAACTGTAGAAAAGATACATTTTTTTTTGTGTTGCGATAAAAATTACAAATAATTCTAGCAAGTTAAATTTAGTATTAAAAGATTAAAAATTTTATCTAGATTATGTATAATAATTTACAAACTTTTTTACAAAGTTTTAAAAAATATTTAAAAAACTCTTAAAAAGTTGTATCAACTAATTTTGTGTTTCTCACTCATGTTTAAAATTAAAAAAAAATAATACTAGAAAATTAATTTTAGTATCAAAAGATCAGATGAATTTGATGCAGATTTGCTTGGTTAAAATAACTTCTTTTACAATGTATTTGAGTATTATTTCGACTGCTGCAAATAAAAATCCAATAATTTTTTTGCCGTAAAGTGATGCACTTGAATGATTTTACGACAATTGCTGTTCTTGAAATAAATTAGTGTTAAGTTAATTATTATAGAACGTAAACGTACGGTGTGGTGGATGAGTAGATAAGCAATTGTTGTGTAAAATCTGTTTTTTTTGAAAATATTTTATGACAAATTTTAGACTTTTCATAAATACAATGTTGCAGTTTTTAGTTTTTAACAATTTTTTGAAAATTTTAGAGTTTTTTGTTTTTTTTTTGTTATTTTTGACATTTCATAAACAAAGTTTTGTACTTTTCAACAGTTTATGACCGGAATTTAAACTAAACTATCAGCATGATGTTTCTTACAATTTTTTACATTTTTAATCATAGACAAAATTTGCTGCTTTTTAACAATATTTTGATGTTTTATGGCCAATTTGCTATTTTTGACATTTTTAAAATTTATTTTTAAACTTCTTAACTGTTTTTTGGCGGATTTGAAAATATTTTAATGTTTTATGACGCAGTCTGACCAGACATACTCTTTATTAGTAACATATACTCTTTTACAAGTTAGAATACTTTTTACACTTTATAATTCAAAATAACAATAAATATACTCTTTTTTTTCAATTGAACGCTAATAATTCTAATTGTTTAATTACTTTAAAATTGTTAATATAATTTTGAAATTATAAATGTGTGTTTGTTCTCAACCAACAAAACACCACAGATGTCACCACCACACATCTACATTATAACAAAAAAATGTGAACTAGATTGTTAGTAAAAAAATTCTTATGTTTCTATTATAAATAAAATGTAAATTAATTTAAGAATCCTGAAGATGACTAAATAGTCAAAACTAGTCAAAAATAAAGAACATCAAAAACAGCATACAAGTATATTATATTATTATTTTCCAACACTACATAATCTCTGGTGTATTGTGACAGAACCAAATTGTTTAACTAACATCTGTGATAAAAATAAGTTCTTTTAATTAAATCTAAGTTTTAATTTTGTGTGCCATAGTGTTTTATCGTTACCTGTTAGTGATATCTAGTCAGATAAGTCTATTTTAAATTAATTGTTACTGTATAAACAACTTAACCTCTTCTGTCAAAAGTTTTATTTACTTACTGCGCTTGCGTGTCTAAAAGCATTGTAAGCAGTGGCGTAACTTTGAACATTTTACATTCATTTTATCCTTTTGCAATTTTAATTTGTTTCTTTATTATCTTTTTGATATCCTATCCTTTTATGTAATTTATGTAAATCCGTGGTCATCCTGTGCTGTATTTTAGTTAGTCACTGTAACTGGCCCTGCAGTGTGAAGCGAGTGTCCCGTTTTACTTTTTGTTTGTTTCTGTTATTATTATTTTTAAATTTTCTGTTTATTATCCAACATGCCTAATTGCAAGCTATGTAAGCAATTCATAGCTCCCAACAACATACAAAACTGTTTGAAATCTGATGGTAAATGAACTACTTGTTACCCGTTAGATGATAGCACTTCTGCAGACCAACAAACGTCATTTAAAGTAGAAATTATTGCTGCAATAAATGATATGTTTAAAACTTACTTCACACCTTTTTCTGATGAAATTAGAAAACAAGTAACTACTTGTACTGAAGTCTTAAAAACTGAAAATTCTGTCCTTAAATCTCAGATTGCAGCTCTCAATCGTACCAATCTCACATCAGAAGATATTATTCATGAGATTGAGGAAAGAGAAAAAAGATTGTCTAACGCCATGATTTACAATGTTCCGGAATCCCAAAACCATGATTCTAAGATGAGACAGCACGACGACATTGATTTTTTAAAAAATACTCTTGGTGATAACAACGCTAATGCACTATCTGGTATTTCTTTGTTTAGAGTTGAAAAACTTGGAGCACGACCTAGACCCATCAAAGTTCAATTTAATAACAAACAAGACGCAATTAATTTTTTAAAAATTTGCAAGAATCTCAACTTAAATAATATTTGTATGAGACCCGATCGTACTCCGAAGCAATGTAAAATTTTAAATGATGCTCGAACTGAATTGAGAAATAAACAGCAGAACGGTGAAACCAATTTAACAATTAAATTTATTAATGGCTACCCTCGTGTTATTACAAACTCTGCATGAGATTCTCCGCCCTCTGGAAACATCACCGTCTTTTACTAAAACGTTCGTGGACTGAATACTAAAATTGAGACCTTTATTAATAATATCAGTGATTGTGACTATGATGTAGTGCTAATAACTGAATCGTGGATAACACCTAGTGTTTGCAGCCGTGAATTATTCGACGAATCGTTTCAAGTTTTTCGAACTGATTGCAATCGAACACTCTCTAAAAAATCGAAAGGTGGTGGAGCTCTGTTTGCTGTTCGCAACTCTTTTAAAATAGAAATTGTTTCCACAGATTTTATTAACCAACAAGTTCCGTTAATTGATCTTTTAATATGTAAATGTAAACTCAAATCCAGTTGGTTATTTATTGTTCTTGTTTATATTTCAACTAGCGCATTAACTAATGATTATAAATTATTTTTTGATTTGCTAACTCAAATTAACTTTGGAGATAATAAAATTTATTTTTGTAGGTGATTTTAACTGTTCAGAAATAACTCTTACACAGAATAGTTAATCTAGCCAAGCTTCTATTATATCAAATTTTTGTTCTTTCTTGGGTCTTAGGCAATATAATTCAAATAAGAATTCTTTGAATAATATTCTGGACTTAGTATACTCTAACATCGAATGTCAAGTATTTAGAGAAACATTTCCTCTAGTTTTTGAAGATATTCACCATCCTGCACTTACTTTTGCTTTACAATGTTTTCCGGATTTGTTTCCAGTTAATAAGGAGGCTGTCAAACTTAACTATAAAAGAGGTAACTACCCGGCACTGTATGCGTATCTGAGTAATATTGAGTGGAGTACAATTTTTCTGATGTAAATTTAGCTTTTATTGAATTTTATAAAATATTAAATAGTGCGCTGCATAAGTTTATTCCATCTTGCAAAGTTAAACAAAAAAGAAAATATCCACCTTGGTATAATATAGAAATTATAAAACTTATTAAACAAAAAGCTTCAGTCAGACTAAAACTTAAATTCAACTCTCCGACAATAACAACGGAGTTTAAACGACTTAGAACTTTAATTAAACGTAAAACTAAATCTGCTTACAGTATTTATATATCCTCAATTGAAAATGAAGTTGTCTCTAACCCAAAACAGTTTTGAACATATATCAACTCTAAGAAATCCAACTCATCTAGAGTTCTTTCTACTTTGATTAGTGATAATGAAGTATTTGATAATCCTAAGAACATTGCTAATGGCTTTTCTAAGTTTTTTGAATTCGTACACATTCCCCCGTCTACTAATGTCAACCTTGATAACTGCAGCTATATACATAACTTTACATTTTCTCATGTTTCAGAAGATGCTGTGTTAAAGATTCTTAAAACCCTTCCAAATAAAAATTCTGCTGGCAATGATAATTTACCTGCTTTTTTATTGAAAAATTGCGCTATTCTGTTTTGTCATCCTCTCACAATTTTATTCAATTTATCCATTACTACTTCTACTTTCCCTAATAATCTGAAAATAACTTCTGTTTGTCCAATACCTAAAACTAATATCAATCATCACAACATTGATAACTATCGCCCTATTGCAATCTTACCACACATTGCCAAAGTCTTTGAGCGTATCCTCTATAATCAAATATACAACCATGTTAAACCTTATATCTCCACTAATCAACATGGTTTTGTTCCAGGGCGTTTGACTGTAACAAATCTGTGTGTTATTACACACGAAATAGCTAGAACTCTTGACACTTCTGGGCAAATGGACGTTATTTATACAGATATGTCAAAGGCTTTTGATAGAGTTGAACATAATATTCTCTTAGCTAAGCTTAAAGATTTTGGTTTTTGCAGTTCATCCATTGTACTGATGTCATCTTATCTCAAAAAGCGTGAGTCGTATGTCACTTTCAATTACTATAAATCTAATTCTTATTTTCCAACATCTGGTGTTCCACATGGATCAATATTGGGGTCCATGCTGTTCAATTTATTTATTAATGACCTATCCACATCATTGGGTTGTCAGCATCTTCTATATGCAGATGATCTTAAAATATATTCAAAGATCAACAGCATCAATGACTGTTTTCAGTTGCAAAACATGTTAAACCAAATTTTCACTTGGTGTATTGCTAATCAAATAGATTTAAACATTAGCAAGTGTAAGTTTATGTCATTTACACGCAAAACTAATGCCATAAAGTTTGATTATCTTATAAATAGCCGTTCAGTTGAGTATGTTAGTACTTTTAAAGACATTGGTGTTCACTTTGATACTAAACTAACGTTTAACTATCACATTGAAAACGTTGTACAGAGTTCTATAAAAGCTTTAGGATTTATTCATAGTAACACCAATAGTTTTCAAAATCTTAGTGCCTTAAAGGCTTTATATAATTCATTTGTGCGTTCTAAACTGGAATACGCTTCTTTAATTTGGTATCCACAGAACCAACATCAAACACCACAAATTGAAAGTGTGCAACGCAGGTTTTTAAAATATTTATTTTTTAAAATCACCTCAGTTTACTCAACAAGTTTAACTTTGAATCACTAGAGCTTGGACGTTTTAAGGCAAGTGTTATTTTTGTGTATAAACTCTTGCACAATATTGTCGATTCTCCTGAAATTATACAACTTATTAAATTGCATATACCATCTTTTAACAGTCGACAAAAACCAACCTTTAGTTTACCATCAATACGTACTAGCTATGGTCTTAAGTCGCCAATTGATAATGTTTGTAGTAACTTAAATAATATGCCACCCTGCTGCGATATTTTTAATGATAGTATTAAATATTTAATTGAACAAGTTACTTAATTTTATTTTTTTTTTTCAAAGTTTTTTTGCAAATGTTAATCTTAGTTTAAATTGTCTAGTTTTTATATGTATTTTTATTATTTTATTTTATTTGTATATGGTACTTTTTTGTATGTTGTCTTGTAATTGGGAATTGTTTCCTGTAGGGCAATAAATACCTATTATTATTATTATTATTATTATTATAATAAAATTCTGTCTTAAAACTTTAAACAATTTTCAGAAATCACCAAAATCAAGCTATATACAGTTGAAAAGTGTAAAATTTTATTTATTAAATTTCAAAAATAGCAAAATTCAGTCCTTAAACATAAAAATGCTGTTAGAAAGTTAGAAAATTAGGCTATAAAATGTTATTTTTTTTTTTTTATAAAATATCAAAAATATTAAAATCTGGTCATAAAAAAACAAGTACAAAATTCTATTCATAAAATGTTAAAAACAGCAAAAGCTGTTAAAAGGTGAAATATTGTTTTCATAAAATTACAAAGTCTGGCAAAATAGGATCAAAAAAATTGTCAGAAAGCGTTAAAATCCGGTCTTAATCTGCTAAAGTGTTTAAAAATCTGTTCATAAAATGTAAAAAATAGCAAAAATTGGCAATTAACCGTCGAAAAGTGCAAAGTTCTTTTTTTCAAAACGCAATATTAGGGTAACAAGTATAAACATATTGTTAGAAAGAAATAAAATGTCAAAAGTAGAAAAATTTGGCCATAAGCTGTTAAAAAAAGCAAATTTTTTTTATGATATAACAAAAATACTAATTAAAATTGCTAAATTTTATTCATGAGATGTTAAAAATAGTGAAATTTGACAATGAAGTCTAAAAATAATTAAAAAAAAAACTTTAATCTATTTAGAAGTGCAAATTTCTATTTATTAAATGTCAAAACTACCAACATCTGGTCATAATCTGATAAAATGTGCAAACATCTTTTTATAAAATGTCAAAATTTGGCAATCAAATAACAAAATATGATCAGAAAGCACCAAAAGTAAAAAATTCTATTTATAAATTGTCAAAAATAGCTAAACAAGATGATAAACTGTCTAAAAGTACAAGCTTCTATTCATAAAGTGTCAAAACTAGCAAAATCTTAGTATAAACTGTTAAAATTTGACTATAAAGTGCAAAATTCTATTCACAAGATGTTAAAAATAAGAAATTTGGTAAAACTTTTAAAATATTGACAGAAAAAACCAAAACTGTCAAAAAATGCAAAATTCTGTTTATGAAATGTCCAAATATGCAAAACCTGGTCTTAAACTGTCATAAGATTTTATTCAAGAAGTTATAAAACCCGGCTATGAAGTATACAAATTTAAAAAGAACAATAAAAAGTCGACAAGTGCAAAAATCTATTTATGAAGTGTCAAAAATGGAAAATATCCGGCTATTATTTGTCAAAATTAGCACATTTCGGCTATAAAATATAAAAATATTGCCAAAAACTTTAAAAAAGTACAAATTTTTTTTATAAAACATCAAAAATAACATAAACCGGTCATGAAGTATCTAAATATTCTTCAAAAGACGGCCTTAATTTGTTGAAAAATGTAAAATTTTATTCATAAAGTTTAAAAATATTAAAACTAGGCCATAAAATAATAAATCAGGCTCAAATTGTTAAAAACTATAAAATTTTATTTATAAAAAGTTTGGATGTGGTCCGTTGTTAGTGTGTGCTGTGTACACACGTTTACAAGTTGTATCATAAGAGTGTGTGTGTGTGAAAAAGAAAATTAAAAGTTTAAAAAGAGTGGGTTTGATAATGAATGCACAACAGCGTAACCATAAAATTATTCCCAGCTGCAGTCTTTAGTTTGTTTTTGGTGTTAGCCTGGCAAAAGAAATACATGAAAATAGTTGTAAAGTAAAGCTTTGTTGATTCCGCAATTGCGGACAGTTAGAGATTTTGCTGGGTTTATATAAAATGTTGTAAATCTCCATTAAATCTAAGCGTTAATTTTAACGCAGAAAAAAATTCTGTGTGCTGGGCTTATTTAAAATATTATTACTATCTCTTGGTTGTCTAGAGATAAATTTAAGGGTGGTAAGTTGTAGTTTTTTTTTTAAATACAAAATGCGGCCAAAAAGGATTAAAATTTGGCTACATAATAATTTGGCCAAACAATTTAATAAAATTAGTCAAATTTGTATATATTCTCAAAATAACCGGCAAAAACTTTAATAATATCTTTAAAAATTGTTAAATTTTGACATAATTTTAAAAATCTTGTCATTAAAAACAAAATCCGGTTTAAGAAAATTAAAACCTAACTTAAAGTACTAAAATATTTTTTAAAAATACGACCATGAATACAAAATTTTACAAAAAAAAAATAAAATCTAGCCAAAAACTTTAATAATCTACTTAAAATTAGTAAACTTTGTACTCAATATCAATATTAGAGACATAATCCGACCTATGACAATTAAAATCCGCATATAAAATACATAATTTCAAAAATCCGGTTAAAAATACAAAATTTGATAAAAAGAATTATAAGTAACTAACTTATTAGTAAAGTTTTAATATAATCAAAAATTCCGACGTTAAAGACAAATTCCGGTTTAAGAATAATAAATTTTAGACATTAAATAATTAAATCCGGTCAGAAACTATATTAATCTGCTTTATATTATTTATATTGGTAAAATATAGTCATAATTTTAAAAATCTGGCCGTAAAATATCTAAAAAAATTAAAATCCTGTTATAAAGTATTGAAATCCGGCAAAAATCATAAAAATCTGCATAAAATTAACAAAATTTTGTTATACTTTTAAAAATCTAGTCATAAAATACAAAAATCCGGTCAAAACAATAATAATCAGATTTAGGGCCGATTTATTCACCTTTCTATAAAGTGCTCTATAGCATTACTGATAAGATTGCCATGAATTAATGTTTATTCATCTGTCAATAGTGACAACCTGTCATCATATTAAATTTACAAGACAGATAAATTATATAGATCACTTTGGCCCGTTAGTAAAAAAATTACTAAAAGAACATAACCTTATGCCATTTTGTTTCACATGAATGTAACCACAAACAAATAACAACACGCAGTAGTACCACACTCGTTTTCTTTTTAGTAAGTCTATCTCTGTCTTTCTTACAGATATGTATATAGATATCTTTTTCTATTAAGTTGTACTAGCCGTATAAAAACTTTATAAGCGTTCACTAATTATTTGTCATATAAAATGGGATAAATACACCCAAATTTTATATAAGTGACCTATAAGTTTATTGAACACGTAACTAATCAATAACTTACAGAACAGATGAATAAACCGGCCGTTAAACTGGTAAAATACAAACATAATTTTTAAACATTTTGCCATGAAATACCAAAATATTGTCAAAAAATATTCAAATAGAAAAGTGCAAAATTCTACTCATAAAATGTCAAAATGAGAACAAATGAGATATAAATTGTTAAAAAGTGCAAGATTCTAATCTTAAAATGAAAAATGAAAAATGAAAAAGAAAAAAATTAAATGTTCTTTTATAAAAGGTAAAAACTACTAATCCGTCCATGAATTATCAAAATACTGTTAGAAAACACTAAAATTCAACCATCAAGGGTTGAAAAGTTCAAAATTTTACACTGAAATGTCAAAAATAGTAAAATTTAGCTATGAAATATCAAAATATTGTTGAAAAGCACCAAAATTCGGTCATAAACTGTTAAAAAAGTGTAAGATTCCATATCTAAAATAACAAAACAGCAAAATCCGGCCATAAATTGTTAAAAAGTGCAAGATTATATTTGTAAAAACTAAAAAATTGCAAAATCCGGCCACAACGTATCAAAATATTGTCAGGAAGCACCAAAATCCGGTCATAAACAGTTAAAAGTGTTAAACTCTAAAATAAATTTGCAAAGCTTAGCCATAAACTTTTAAAAATGCAAAATTCCATTTATTAATAAATAAAAGTAGCAAAATTTAGCTATAAAATATTAAAATATTGTTAGAAAACACTAAAATCTTGCGATAGTGTTAAAAAGTATAAAAAATCTATTTATATAATATTAGAAAGCACCAAATTCCAGCCATAAACTGTCAAATCGTACAAAATTCTATTTATGAAATATCAAAATAAGCAAAATCCGGCCATAAACTGTTTTAAAGTACAAGATTTTATTTATAAAATGTCAAAAACTGCAAAGTCCGGTCATAAGCTGATAAAAAGTGCAAAACTCAATTTATATAATGTGAAAAATAACAAAATTCAATTATAAAGTAAGTCAAAAAATAACAAAATTCTGTCATAAAATATTAAAATATTTAAAAAAAAAACAAAATCTGAATTAAAACAATTGAAAAGTGCAAACTTCACATTCTCATCTTAGATTTAGTATTTTTCACAGTTGATCATCTTTCGTTGGTTATATTTTTCTAGCTGCTATGTAATTTTTTTTTTAATCTTAGACGTTAACAACTAACATCATTTTAGACAGATAACATCTTAAATTATGTATTTTTGAATAATGAACATCTTAGATCGTGTATTTTTTGACAGCTATTTTTAAGATTTAGTAATTTTTGACATGTTAAATTAAAGAAATTATTATTAACAAATAATATACTTGTAAAAGTACTCATGTGGTAAAAATATTAAACGTCTATAACCGTTTTTTTAAAATTGCAAAAATTTTCTTTGGGAAAGATGGAAACAAAATCGACGACCTCAAATTTTCAATTGCTGTACATTTTAAAATCAAATTTTATACCTTCTGCTAAAAAAATTACAAGAACCTGTGTCAGGTTTGAGATCTGGCGTTTTTTTAGATGAAATGAAATTAAAAATGCTGGTTTGAGACCAAAAAATACAACTTTTTAAACCATACACGCCAATATAGTTAGCCAGTTGTTGGAGTGCAAGTTTTTTTGATATAGAATAGAAAGATTTAAGAATAGAAAGGTAGTTAGTCAATTGTTGGAGTGTAGTTTTTTTTAAATTTAATTTAGTATACTTAGAAGAATTTAAGAGGAGAAGGGTTAAAAATTTCTTATACTCTTTTCTACTTGCAAAAGTCTAGTCACCCTGTTTGACCGGTTTTAGTTATTTTTGATTTTTCACTACTATTGACACCATAATTAACTAAACACGACAGACCAAATTTACAGTTTATCAATAAATTAATCACGTAAGTAGCCAAATTTTTTTTTTTAAAGATCTCATTTGCACTTTCAAAAGCCAATTTTATAGATTTAAAAACTAGATTTATAATTTGGAGGTTGAATTAACAATTTGGCGGTTAAATTTAACTTTTTAAAGATTGGATTTATAGTTTGTATGTCAAATTCAGAGTTAAACAGTTAAATTTAACATATTAATAACCAGATTTACACTTTTAAATGCCGTATTTATTATTTAGTCGGCAGTACGGCAGAGAGGACGTGTACCAGCGCTAACAAAAGGTAAGCAACGGCCGCTCTGGTCACAACTTGGATGGGCAACCCCAAAGTTATGCTGAGCGTAGCGTTCTTCTCAATATGGGTCCGTTACCTCGTATAGGCATCCAAACATACACATGTTTTCTCTGTAGCTCGGTGTGTCTGACACCTTAACACCTAACAGTATTAAGAGGTTATAGATTAATAATAATAATTTATTATTTAAAAGCCGGATTTTTACGTTAAAAACTGGATTTACACTTTAAAAGCCGGACATTAGATTAAAAAATTTAATTTACACTATTAAAAGGCCTCTATACTCCCGGCTAGTATAAGGAATTACATGTATACAGGCGCCAAAATAACTAATGCATCAGTTAACATAATTACGATCTAAGACCGGATTTGAAAAACTTTAACATTTATAAACAATTTGATCGAGGGATTTTAAGAATAATGTTGTTATTAATTTGTTATGATAGATAAAACTTGCATACATTTTAAATTTTATTAAAACTTATAAAATTAAGAAAGTATGCAAGCTTTATCTATCATAACAAATTAATAACAGCATTATTCTTAAAACTCCTAAATCCAACCGTAGAAAAATGTTTAAGTTTTCTAAAGTTGGCCTTGAATTGTAATTATATTAACCGATGCATTAGTTATCTTGGCGCCCGTATACATGTAATTCCCTATACTGGCCGGGAGTATAGTCTTTTTAAAGCCAAAATTGTCAAGGGCAAACAAAAGGTTGGCGTCTGTTTTTGAGGTTTCTTCCTCTCCAATAAAGCTAAATTGGTGCTTTTATTATGTTGTTTTTTATTATATAAATTTAAAAACAGTTAAGGTTATTAGGACTCAACTAAAAAAAGCGGTGTCTGTAAGTGTCTGCACGTATCTGTGAATATTTTTAAAAGTCTGATGTCTGTATGAATCTGTGGTTGTCTGTGAGGTGTCTGTTAGGTGTCTGTTAGTGTCTATATGTGTTTGAATGTGTTTCAACTTAAGATTATGTCAAACAAAACGTATCAATTTAGTTTATATTTATACAGTTGTTGTTGATGATAATAAAGTATACTGCTATCAAATTTTATCATTTTCAAAAACTTTTTCGCTTTTTATGTCACGGTAAAGAATTTTCAAACTATTTTGAAGAGATTTAAAACTTCTTGTATGCAACACAAGCAACTAGATCATAATGTATTTATGACGCAATTTATGAATGAAATTATAAAAATTGTTTTAAAATATAATCGTCAAATTTGTTTTATGTTAATAACTATCCGATAACCTTGTTATTATTTCATCATTATCATCTACAATGTTGATATGACATATATTTTTTCATAATTGTAGATTAATATTATATATTTAGTTTTAAAATTACTTATTAACTTGATCAATATATCATTTGCAAAAGATTGTTTCAATTCAACTTATTAACGCATTAAAATAAATAACGATTATTTTAACAAATGTTTATACAATAAATACTATAACCGTAATTTATTTGTTGATAAGTATAAAATAACACCGAATAACAGCGTAATTATAAAAAAAAATAATTATGCAAGTAATATTAGAAATCGATCAATCATTCAAGTATAAAAATAATTGTTCACTGATCTACAAAATAATAAAAAGAAGTTATTTTTTTATGACTACTAAATATTTATTTTATTTTTTAAACTAATTTTAAAAATATAATAAACTTGATAACAAAATGAAACCATAAAATTACTATTTAAAACTAAAATAATGTTATTTTTCAATTATAAATTATAATTAGAACAATCAATTTGCTACATTTCTTGAAATTTATTATAATTGCATTGTTTGTTAATTAAATACATACATAACAACAACTATAATTTTCCATAATTAAAAAAAATAATACAAATTACCATAATTTCTGTTGTATATTTCCACAAATTAATTTCACCAACCATAGTCCATCACTGCACTACCCGATTAAAACTAATCCTTACAACTGTGTCAAACTCTACGCTCTATTCAAAAGAGTTACAAAAAATGATTAAAAAACATATCGCTTCGAACCTGTATAATAATTATGTGTCTGCCTGCTTTATATTTTTTCAGTCCCTCCGCTGCGAAACTACTCGCGCTACCGATGCGCAAAAATCAAAGCCGAACACGTCGAACGACTTTATTTAGCCATTCATTGCTTTGTGAGGATTGCAAAAAAATATATTTCTGATTTAATGAATTATAATTGCATACATTATAGTAAAATATAGTTTATTGCTGGCGCCTTTTTAATTAATGGATTATTGATTAATTTTTTGTAAGAATATTTAATTAATTTTATAAACAATATTGACATACATTTTAATGCTTATATAATTGCTTACCGTTTTGATTAGATTTGAGCACTTTAAATATGTTTAAATGTCAGAACAATTTTTATATAAACAAATTTTAACTTTTCTCCATGTTACTTTAATGTCTAAACAAAAATGAAATAAACTAATTTAATTAATTTTAAAACAAATGATAAGCAACTAGTTAACTGACGCCAACATGATAAGTCTACAAGAAAAGCAATTAAGCGTTGATGATAAGATGAGTATTGTCTAGCTATTTTGCTGCTTGAGGCATTAGTAATAAAATCAACAACACTGTTGAAGTGGAAGGAATAAATAATCTGGAAAAATGTTATTAATATATTTAGAAAATTATATGATAATGACCAGTGAGTTTTGATTCATTGTTCTTGCTTCAGGTTAAAATTCTTGTGCGTCACAGATTAGATTGGTTTACTCTTTTGGTATAGTTTGGTTAAAAAGATTGACGAGATCTAAAATATTGTAAAACGTGGTTTCTCTTCTGTATTAATAAATCAACAGCTTCTTAGGTCAGCATCAAAGTCAATTTAAAATTAATAGTTTTTTAATTTATGTTAACAACAAGAGAAATATCTTTTCTTTCTTTTTTTTTCTTCATTTTTGTTGTTTTCAAAAAATCTATTCTCAAAAATACTAGTCGTTTGCTAATGCTCTACTTCTAAATTAGTTCCGATTAAATTGAAATCTTATTTGCCTTATTATAGATTTCTGGATTTTGAGTAAAAGGTGATTGCAAGATTGCTGTACTTAAGCTTCAATACCTTCTAATGTAGTAACTGTTCTCCACATCCAATCTATATGGTATAGTATGCTAAAAAAAAAGATTTATAGAGAGATTTTTTTTATGATAACCATATTAAGCCCGCCATTCCCCAAGTAAACTTTCTTGCGTAAAAAAAGGCCGGAAGTGTGCAAAATGTAGAAAAGTGTAGAAAAGAAGCTCTTCTACAAACAGTAAACAGCAGCCCAATATTTTCTAATAGGTTAGCGTTGCATCAAATCTTGTGTCAGAATGGTACTGCCTAAGATATAGACTACAGAAAGTATCTCAGTTGCTTTGTATGTACTAGTTGTACGTGTGAAGCAACCAAATCATTGTTAGAACCATTTGAAAAAAAATATTTTTTAACTTTCCGGCAGTAAAGTGTTTTCAGCATCCTCACAAAAAAAATCTCTCTTTGTCGTTAAAGTATAAGTTTTTGGTAGTCTTTTCCAAAGTTTTTATAAAACGTCTAACCTAAATGTGTTTTTAAATTTTCTTTGTTGAAGCTATTTCTAGTGTCCTTTTAGAAAACTAACCAACTAAGTAGTTTTTTAATTTTATCACTTAAATGTTGGTTGACCTCTTTCTTTTTTATCTTCATCAGTCTGTATTAATTCATTCCTGAACATAAATCTTTTTTATTTGTTTCTATGTTGACTTGTTTTGAGCTAAAAGCATCCAGTTCTTTTTTGTTCACTTCTGTCTTGTTTTCCTATCATAACATGGATCTGCCATTTTTTTTTTGTTTTTTGTGGTTTCTACCTCATAATAATTTTAGTTCATTTTTTTTTGCGCAACATGACCAACCCTACAACAATTACATTTTACATTTGGTTTTATGATGTCGCTTACTTTAGTTCTTGCTCTGGTACACTTGTTTCTTTGTCTATCTCTTAAACTAATTTTCAGCATTGCACGCTCTACTTTACGTTGGCACTCAAACTACTCAATGGTAATCATGATCTGGAGTGACCCACCCACCTACCTAAGTGTCGGTTATCAAGAAATTGGATACCACCTTTTCCTTCTCGAACCAAGAACTTCTAACATTGGAAGAGAAGAGAAAGTTCTATTTTTATCTACTTTTTTGATTATCAACACTATTGTGTTTGGTGGGCCACTGCAGATCATAATTATCATCAAATAATTTGAACTGGAGTACACACTTACCTACCCAAAAATTTATTATCCAGAAATCAAAAAACTAATAGTATTTCCTCTTTGCAAATGTTAAAAGTCCCTTAGTCAGAGTAGACGTGGGTAGCCTTTTCTGACTAAAAGACTTCTAACCCTTGCAGTAAAAAGAAACTTTAAATTTCTTGATAACAAACTTTCAAACTGGTGAAAGGGCATTCTAGTTCTAACTACTCGATGGTAATTATGATTATCTAGAGTGACCCACACACTCACCCAAGTGTTGATCATTAAAAGATTGTATACACCCGTATCCTTTTTGAACCAAAAACTTCTAACACTGGCATAGAGAAGAAAGTTCTATTTCTCAACAAACTTTTGGGTAGGTGGGTGTGTACTCCAGTTCAAATTATTTGATGGTAATCATAATCTGCAGTAGTCTACTCAAGTGTTAGTCAATAAAAAATTAGATATAACTTACTCTTCTTTGGACTAAGAAACGTCAAACACTTTCAAAGAGGAGAAACTTAAAATTTTTTGATAAGAAACATTTTAGCGAGTGGTTGAGCATTCCAGTTTAAAATACTTGATAGTAATTATGATTTGGATATATATTGCCTACTCCTCGAACTAAAAACTTCTAACACTAACAGAGAAGAAAAAGTTCTATTTCTTTGATAACAAACTTTTGAATGGGTAGGCACTCCAGTTTAAATTATTTGATGGTAATCATGATCTGCAGTGGTCCACCAACTTATCAAAATGCTAGTCATCAAAAAATTAGATATCACTTACTTTTCTTTGGACTAATAAACTTCTAACGCTTGCAGAGAAGATAAACTTTTTTGATAACAAACAGTCGGGCGGGTTGGTCATTAAGAGATTGGATATTACTACCTCTTTATCTGAGTAAAGGACTTCAATAAACATTTTTTTTTTAATCTTTGTTAGCAAACCGGGCGGGTGTTTGGGCATTTCAGTTCAAACTTCTCAATGGTACTTATGTTCTGAAGCGACCTACCCACCTGCTCAAGTGATTGTATTGTATACCACCTCCTCCTCCTTGACCTAAGAGACTTTTAACACTTACAGAAAAGAGAAACTTTTATTTCTTTGTTAACAAACACTCGGGCGGGTGGATGGGTACTTCAGCTTGTCAGAGTGATTGACAAGGCATCATAAACTTTTTGATTTAGATTTATTAGTATCTTTGCTTTTTAAAGAATATGTGCAAGTTTTTTCTTTGACCCAAAATTTTGTAATTGCTTGCTCCTGCTGCGTTATTTTTTTATAAAAGTTAGTGGTTAATTGTAGGTTTTAAAAATATATAAAGCAATTTATTGTCCATGCTATTTAATTTGTTATCGTTATTATTTTTAATGTGTAGAATTTGAAATTTACATTTTGCTTCGTTTTTGGTGTAAAAGACAATTTACGTTAAGTTTCTGGTTCTGCTTCTGCTTCTTCAGACTGATCATATCTAGTTCCATAGCATCTTGTTGAACTGAAAACCATAAATTGGAAGACGATCCATTGGTATAGCGCTTAACTTTGATTCTAGCCAAAGTGATTGTAGACCAAAGATCATTTTCTCTAACAATCTTAAAAACGCATTATTTTTACAAGTAATCGTTAAGATATTTTTACTTTTGAAGAGTGGTTTTCCAAGACTAAAAATTGTATTTTCAAAAGCGGATAAACTTTTATCTAGCTCCAAAGTAAAGGCTTCTACTGTTTACTTTTGTAGTTTTACTTAAAGAGTAGAGTAGTTTAACCTACCTCTTCTGACTGTAGTGACTATAGACCGGGTTAATCATTACAAGTAATCTTAAGAATTTTCTCTATTTTCCAAAAGTGCTTTCTGTAAAATAAAAAAAAATATTTAAACTTAAAATTAAGAAGTAAGTAAGCTTCTATTAACTTAGTTTTTTCTTGGTAATTTTACCTAAAAGATAGACCATGCTCACACAAGCTACGTAGAGGTGTTTAAAGCAGCTTCCCAAACTACTTTTATGTATAAGTACTTTAATTCTTAAAGTTCTTAGTCTTTCACTTTCTTCCTAGGTTATCTAAGTGAATGATTAAGTGTAGAACAAAATTTTTTTTTTTGCTGATTTCATTTCAAAGGACTTTTTTTTTTTTTAGATGTCATTTGGCTCAGTTTTGACAAACTGTTCAAAATGTTGGCGTAGATTGCCAGTTCAGAACGTAAGGTGTGGCTTTGTGAGAAAAACTTTTCTTTGCTTATTAACAGCCAAACGCCAAAAGTCAAAAATTGTAAATCTGGTATAAAAAACATCAAAATATTGTCAAAAAGCTCTAAAATTGACTATAATCTGTTGAAATTGCAATAAAATAGCAAAATGCTAGCAGGAGAATATAAAAATATTGTTAAAAATAACAAAATCTAACAATATTTTATTTATAAAATGTCAAAAACAGCAAAAACTGTCTGTAAAGTATAAAAATATTGTAGAAAAGCTTTAAAATTCAATTATAAACTGTTGAATACAAAAAAATCTATTTATAATATGTCAAAAATTGTCAAATCCGGGATGGAAAACATCAAAATAATGTCAGAAAGCACAGAAATTGACCATAAACTGTTAAAAACGCAATAAAATATCAAAATGCTAGCAGGAAATTATAAAAATATCGTTAATAACAGCAAAATACAACAACATTTTATTTATATTATGTCAAAAACAGCAAAAACTGGCTATAAAGTATTAAAATATTGTAAAAAAGCTTTAAAATATAATCTTAAATTGTTAAAAACTTAAAAAAATCTATTTATAAAAAGTCAAAAATTGTGAAATCCGGCATGAAAAATATCAAAATTGTGTCAGAAAGCACTAAAATTGACCATAATCTGTTAAAAATGCATTAAAATATTAAAATACTAGCAGAAAAATATAAAAATATTGTTAAAAACAGCAAAATCCAACAAAATTTTATTTATAAATTGTCAAAAACAGCAAAAACTATTTATAATGTTAAAAAATATTTTTAAAAAAGCTTTAAAAAATGTCAAAAAATGTGAAATTTGATATGAAAAAATCAAGATTGTGTTATAAAGCACTAAAACTGACCATAAACTGTTGAAAATGCATTAAAATATCAAAATGCTAACAGGAAAATATAAAAATATTGTTAAAAACAACAAAATCCAACAAAATTTTATTAAAAAAATAATAAAAACAGCAACAGTTTGCTACAAAGTATAAAATAATTGTAAAAAATCTTAAAAATATGATCTTAAACTGTTAAAAACGCAAAATTTTATTTATATAAAGTCAAAAATTGTAAAATCCGGCATGAAAGACATTAAAATATTGTCTGAAAGTACTAAAATTGACTATAAACTGTTGAAAATGCAATAAAATAGCAAAAAGCTAGCAGGAAAGTATAAAAATATTGTTAAAAAAAGCAAAATCCAACAAAATTTTATTTATAAAATGTCAAAAACAGCAAAAAATGAATATAAAATTTAAAAAAAATTGTGAAAAAGCTTTAAAATATGATTTTAAACTGTTAAAAACTCAAAATTCTATTGATAAAAAGTTAAAAATTGTAAAATTCGCTATAAAAAACATCAAAATAGTGTGAGAAAGCACTAAAACTGACCATAAACTGTTGAAAATGCAATAAAATATCAAAATGCTAGCAGAAAAATATAAAAATATTGTAAGAAACAGCAAAATCCAACAAAATTCTATTAAAAAAATGTCAAAAACAAAAAAAAAAGCTATAAAGTATAAAAATAATGTGAAAAAGCTTTAAAATTTGATCAGAATTTGTTAAAAACCCAAAATTTTATTCATAAAAAGTTAAAAAAATTAAAAACGTGCATGAAAAAACATCAAAATAATGTCAGAAAGCACTAAAATTGACCCTAAACTGTTGAAAATGCATTAAAATAATAAAATGCTAGCAGGAAAATATAAAAATATGTTAAAAACAACAAAATCTAACAACATTTTTTTATAAAATGACAAAAACAGCAAAAACTATCAATAAAGTATAAAAATATTGTAAAAAAGCTTTGAAATATGATTTTAAACTGTTAAAAACTTAAAATTCTATTTATAAAAAATCAATAATTGTAAAAGTTGGCTAAGAAACATCAAAATATTGTCAGAAAACACTAAATTTGACCATAAACTGTTGAAAATGCAATAAAATAGCAAAATGCGATCAGAAGAATATAAAAATATTACTGCAAAATCAGGCAAAATATATGGCCTTAAAATTTTAATAAACAGTCATAAAAATATTCCAAAATTTGACAATAAACTTTTAAAAAATGTAAAAGTTTTCATAAAATCTTAAAAATAACAAAATTCAGCTTTAAAATATTAAAAATGTTTTTAGAAAGAAACATATATTTGTTTACTATTGAAAAATTTAACATCTAACCATAAAATTTTAAACAATTATCAAAAAGTACCACAGACTCTTAAAAAGTGTAAAAATCTTCATAAAATTTTAAAAATCTTAAGTACAGTTATAATATACAAAAAATATTCTTAAAAAAAAATCAAAATTCTTTTTACGTAATTTTAAAAATCCGCCCCTTAGGTTTTGAAGTAGACCTCGACTATAGACTTTAGTAAATCATTTTTTCAACAACACACCGTTATTATCTTATAATCTGCAATTTTTTTCTTTTTAAAAATAAAATCTGTTTAAATAGACATTAAAAAAATCTAACCACTAAACTAAACAATTATAATTTTTTGTTACTTCAATTATATTACATTTTAATGTGCCGCCAATCCGGGATTTTAATTGCCAAATTATTTTGCATATTTAATTCATTAAAAGGTTTAAAAACTTACATTTTCTAAGATTACCAAGCGGATATTCAACGTTATGAAAATGTAAATTTAAGCCTATAATCTGCAAATTATTTGAAATATATGATATGGAATTAATTTATTAAATTTATAGTACGCATGTAACTGGTTTCTAACAGTGAATCGGTATTCCCAAATGCCTATGGCTATCAGAAATTATCAACCAACATACAAATACAACAATAATAAAAAAAAAATTACTGATACCTACCTACACGTGCAATTATTTAAAGGAAATGTTAAAGATAACAATTTTAAATATGATTGTTAATTTAAATAATTGCAACTAAAATATGTACTAAAATTATAATGCATAGAATAATTTATTGTTGACATGCAATTTATAAAATGTTTGAAAGTACTGCTCTAAATAGCAAAATGCATCATTAATTAAAAAAACAATTAAATCATAAAATTTGATTGTAATTATGCTATTTAATAAAAATTTATTAATAAAAAAAAATTCTAAAAATAGTCAAATCTAAATATTTAAAAAAATTACTTTAATTTTAATACTCAAATAATGCAAACAACTGACAATATATAATAACCAATATAATTAGGTAGATTACAGTAGCAAAAGTATAAAAAATAATTACATGATAGTAGTTTCGATAAATATATATAAAACAACAAAAAAATTCCGTAAAAAATACAGAAAAAGAATTGGTATTAAAGTTTTGATAAAAAAGAACAATTTTTATTATGATTGTTTATATGTATTATAATCTTAATTACACTGATGAGTGACATAGTATGCACTTCTAAATTAAAATGATTACATTTTATACTATAAAAAAATGCTGACGCTTGAGCTTTGTCTCGGAGCTGCATTTATTAAGGCTAGTACACACTTGTAGACCATGCTGCGCAATTTGTCTATAGACCGTTTACAGACACCGTTCTTTGTCTTGTTTAGCGTCCACACTACGATGTAAATTTCTTAGTCTCATCTTTGCAGTCCACCATGGAAAACTTTCCTTTTTTGCTCCCGGTTGAATAATGTTTTTTAATTATAGATTTTCTTTTCTATCTCCGCCACTGTCACATTGTGTTTTACAGCCAGAGATTCTATGGCCAATTTTATTTTTATCCGGTTTTTGAAGTTGGGACTTTCTCGATAGACCACATGTTTTCAAAAAAACTGTAAAACTTTGGAAAAAACTGTAAATAGCCGAACCACACTACTTGGTAGCTGGAGACAAATTGGGACGTGTTTTGCCTCTATACCCCAAGTGACGTCCACACTGTCAAAATGTTGCGCAACATGTCTAACATTGCATGCGGTCTCCAATTTCGATCGGGAGACTTTAGACTTGCAGTTTTTAGTCTTGCAACAGGCCTGTAGGCGAAGATTGGTCTATAGACATGTTTATGTAGACAACCTGAGACACATCTCACAGACCAAAACTGCGCAACATCTTTTCTTGTGTGTACAAAGCATTAGAATATACTGCGGAGTATATATTCCTTAAATCAGGATTCGTATGATATAACTTATACAAAAAACAAAATCAATTTGTATCAATCTTTACTAATAAAGTCGTAAACATTAAAACAAATAAAAATTTTCACCTTTCAATAAACAACAAAAACTTTTATAAAACTAAAAACTTTCAATACATGACCAAAAATATATTACATAAACTAAAAAAAATTATAATTATTGTTTATTGCACGTTTTGTTATAAATATTATAATTAAAATTGTTATTTCCAGTTGTCATAATTGATCCCGGTCAAGAAGAATTGGTTACAACAGTTGAAGAAACCTTAAAAAACAATAATATAGGAAGCAAATTTGATATAGTTTTGGTTAAATTAGAAGATGGTGCTAGTGAATTTGAACAATGTAAGTATTAAAGTTTGTATATTTGTTTATTTTCATAATAGAAGTCTAAGAAACTTGTATTTCTAACTTTGAGATTCTAAAGTATGGCACTACCTCCTATTTAATTTCAGTATGTAATGGGTTCTCACAAGGTGGTACAATCATTTTGGATATGTCTTGGTCAGGCTATGAAACCATCAGAGAAATTGCAGCTAATATGACCGTACCATATCTAAAAATTGATACATCCATCAGTCCATTCCTGCAACTTTTAGATAAGTACTTGGATGCAAGAAACTCTACTGATATTGCTATGATTTTTGAAGATCCATCTCGTAAGTATAAATTGTATTTTGCCCAAAAAACTTGTTTTTAATCAAATACAAACCATAAAAAACAAAAACATTATTAACTATTTAATTTTTATTTTAGATGTTGATCAAGCATTATATTATTGGATTGACACCACCAGACTTAGGATGGTGATTACTGAAAATTTTGATAAAGTTGTTGCAGAGAGATTAAGAAAAATGCGACCAGCACCTAACAACTATGCACTTATTACAACAACAGCCAATATGCACGCATTGTATAGCCAAGTAATTATAATCTTAATTTGCTTTCTAACTCAATTTAATCTACATAACCTAACTCAATCTAACCTACATCAATCAAACATTATTTTATAAAAATATAAAAATAATAATTAAATTAATTTGAGATAAACCCATACACACACATACATACATCCTCAGCAAAACTACCTAACCTACCTAAAAACAAACCTAAATTTTGCAAACTAACCTATCCAAACCAAGATAACTCAATAATCAAAACAAATAATTTATAGATATCATCTGAAAGCTTACTCAAACTACCAGAACGCTGGAATCTACTATCACTCGATTTTGACCACGAACTACTCCGCAAAACAGATCTAGCCGAACACGTAAATCGAATCCAAGCAGACAAAGCAATGTGCTGTGCTTTACGCAAACAAACAGATTGTACTTGTACAAATTTCAATGATTTAATTAAATATTTTCTTGAAGCAATATTTGAAAAACTATTTTCTGTATTGGATGCAATGACTAGATCTGGTGAAAATTTAGCAATTACAGTTAAATGCAATGAAACTGATTATAATGATGAAGTTATGCATTCGTTTAATAAAATATTTACTGAGAGTGTTGGGCTTAATGATGCTATTATGTTTCATGAAGATGTGTTAAGGATAAGAGCACAGGGAATGGTTGAAATTATGGGAAAAGATGGGGAGAGTGAAATTGTTGCTAAATATACTGAAGGAGATGATATGGAAATCTTGGTTGCTGATAAGGTTAAGCCGGTTAAACCTTTTTATAGAATTGGTACAACTGCAGTAAGTAAATAGTAAATAGTTTCACTAAATTTATTTAATATTTACATGAAATTTTATACCAATTTTACTTAATTCTTTTTAGAAAACTCCTTGGTCGTATGAAGAAGTTGATCCCAAAACAGGAAAAAAGTTCTGGACTGGTTATTGTGTAGATTTTGCGGCCAAATTGGCTGAAAGTATGAACTTTGATTTTGAAATTGTTATTCCTGAAAAGGGAACGTTTGGTTCAAAAGATAGATATGGAAATTGGGATGGTGTTATTGGAGATTTGGCTAGAGGGGTAAGTTAAAGTGGAAAAAAGTAAGCGGTTAACTGTTGTAATGTTAATTTAATCCAAGTCCGGTAATATTGCATCTTATGTATTGGCAAGAGAAAACGTTTTTGTAACGCATAATACCTTACACTTAGTTAACAAGCACCCTTAAAAGAAAAAAAAAGAGCTTACCGCTACCAATCACTTACTTTAGGAAGAACATTGAAACAGCCGCCTAAACAAGATTTGCAGATCCATTTACCAACCAAACTTTAATACCGACAATGTTGTTTGATATTGATTGTATTTATGTTTTTTATAGTTTTTTTTAAATTTGTGGTTATTAAATTTTGTTAATCCATAACTAAAAGACTCAATCAATTTTATCTTTTAGGAAACCGATTTAGCAATTGGAGCATTAACAATGACAGCCGACAGAGAAGAAGTGGTAGATTTTGTAGCACCTTACTTTGAGCAAGTTGGAATATCAATAGGTAATTCCCTACATTCCATAATTTATAAAACGTACTAACAAATTCATTTTAGTAATGAGAAAACCAGTTAGAAGAACATCACTGTTCAAATTCATGACAGTCTTAAAATTAGAAGTGTGGCTCAGCATAGTTGGAGCTCTTGTTGTAACTGGTTTTATGGTATGGTTTCTAGACAAATATTCACCTTACAGTGCAAGAAATAACAAAAAGGCATATCCGTATCCATGCAGGTAAAAAGAATTAGTAAATTAGTTTCAATTATTTATAAATTTTTTTTAGAGATTTTAATCTGAAAGAAAGCTTCTGGTTTGCTTTAACATCATTTACACCACAAGGTGGAGGTGAAGCACCAAAAGCATTATCCGGACGTACCTTAGTAGCAGCATATTGGTTATTTGTTGTACTCATGTTGGCTACATTTACAGCCAATTTGGCTGCTTTCTTAACAGTAGAAAGAATGCAGGTAATGTATTAAATTAATTTATGTGCCTATCTTAAATAAATTTTAACATTGATGATAGCTAACATTGCTAGTAAATTATTAAGTAGTTTTTGAAAAATAACCTAATCACTTATTATTTATTTATTATTGCAGACACCAGTTCAATCTTTAGAACAATTAGCAAGACAATCACGTATCAACTACACAGTAGTTGAAAGCTCGGAAACACATCAATACTTTATCAACATGAAGTTTGCAGAAGATACTTTATACAGGTAAGTAATAAAATTTAAAATATTGATTAAAAAATCAAAAAAAAATGCAGGATGTGGAAAGAACTAACTTTAAACGCTTCAACTGATGAAATCCAATACAGAGTTTGGGATTACCCAATTCGTGAACAATATGGACAAATTTTGATAGCCATAAATGATTCAATGCCTTTACCTACAGCAGAAGCTGGGTTTCAAAAAGTTGATGATCAACTTGACGCAGATTTTGCTTTCATACATGATTCTTCTGAAATTAAATATCAAATCAGCAGAAATTGCAACCTTACAGAAGTTGGGGATGTATTTGCTGAGAAACCATATGCAGTAGCTGTACAACAAGGAAGTCATTTACAAGATGCCATTAGCATAACGTATGTAAAATATCTTTTTTAATTGTTTTCTAATATAATGTAATTAATTTTTTAGCATACTGGATCTTCAAAGAGATCGCTTTTTTGAATCATTGCAAGCCAAATATTGGAATCATTCAAATAAAGGAGATTGTGGTTCTGCTGATGATAATGAAGGAATTACTCTTGAAAGTTTAGGTAATTTTAGTTATCTAAATCTTGCTGGTTCTACAAATAATTTAATTTCTTTTTAGAAAAGATCAAACTATATTTTGTCAGTCATTTAAACAAATTATATTTGTAAATATAGCATTCAAAAGTACCCTAAAACACATTTATTTCTATATTTGGACTTTTTTCAGCTATTTCCAATTTTTACTTTGACCAAAATAGTTTGATATTTTCTGAATTGTATGTAGAAATATGAATGTCAAAAAAGTTGCTGTTCTTGTTACAATACTGGACTAAATTAACTAATGAATTTATTCTAAGGTGGTGTATTCATAGCTACATTATTTGGACTAGCTCTAGCTATGATTACATTAGCAGGTGAAGTGTTTTATTACAAACGCAAAAAGAAGAATGAAGTCGATGAAATAGAAAAGAAGAAAACAACTAATAAATTGCAATTAAACAAGTTTGTGAAGCCTGGTGGTAAAGGTACAATTACTATAGGTGATACTTTTAAACCCATTCCTGATGTCGATCGAATGAGGGTTTCGCATATTGCTATGTATCCGAGATCCAGGAATCGTTTACCAATTATTGATTGAATTGTCAGGAATTGATACTTTTTGAATGTTAATTTGCACTTACATTTTTATTTCACTTGTGTCTATTTATATGCAATTTGTAAATTAATAAAATTGTGCACATGTTGAATAAATGCAACCAAGTTTAACTAATCTATGTAAAGTATTATTAATCATAAAATTAAAAAAGTCTGCGAGGCATTAGCAGCCTACACATCCCTTGTTGTCCCTTTGCGCGCCAATTCATCACACTTAAGGGTAAATATATTAAGATGTCAATGACTTGAGAGTAGAAATTCTGTACTCATTTCTGTATAAAAGTATCAAGAAAGAATAAAAACCATATCCATCTGTAGAAATCACATTATAGTAAACAATTAAATACTGTTAAAACTTGGTAAGATAAGATTAAATAAATTATATAAATAATGTTTATTTATTTGTATAAAATTTTTATCTATTCGATTTAATTACAATTATCAATTGCTTCTTTTAACAATTAAAAAAAATATATATAGTAAAAACATTTTCTTAGAAAGTAGTACTAGTAAAATAAATATAATTCTCCACATTTCTATATGGTTTCTTAATTGGTATACAATTTTTTGTTCATTTACAATCTAATCGGTATTAATGAAGACAAAAACTATTACATAGTTTTAATATTAGTTTTTTTTTAATGTTGTACTTGAGAGTACTTGTATTTTTGTTTATCTTCAGGCTTTTGATGTTTCTTTCCCCATTTTTGTTGTTTTTCGTGATGGGTGGTCTTCTTTCCTTTTTCTTGTTTGTGAGCTTTGTGTTCTTCTGTTTTGTGAGAAGAAGCTTTTTTCGAAGCTTTACCATGCTTGTCTAAACTTTTAGTAGCCTGAAAAAAATTGCAAAATAAGTAATTGGATCATAAATGATAGTTTAATACTTTAATAGACTTGACTTACCAATTTACTTTTATGTTCAACTTTGTCGACCTTGTGAGAAGCGTGTTTGGAGTTCTTAGCTCCATATATTTTGTAGTCACCAGATTTCTTACCATGGCTGTAGAAGCTGTCATGTTTCTTATGTTCGTTCTTGTGGTATTTTTCATGGAAAGCCTGTATGTATGTAAAAAATTTAGTTATTAGATTGGAATTTTGGATTAATCTCTACATAAAACAATTGGATCATAAGAACAAAAACAACAACAATGTTTTTAACCAATAGACTGAATCAAACAGATAGTTTTTGCAGTAAAATAATGAATTGGCTTGGCAACAAGCTTTAATGGCCGTTGGAAAGTGAATTAGTAGTTTAATAACTAATGTATACTACGTTGATGCTCGGTGTGGTGGTTGAGAGGTTGCAAGTTACTTCAGTTACTTATTTATCAAAAATAATTTAATTAACTGGACAAAACACTCAGTTAGAAAAACATGTTATGTTATAGCAGTTGAAAAAATGTTAAGACATCTATAATGACAATTTGAAATACATATATAACATTTATATTAAAAAAATTATAATATTTTTGATATTTTATAAACATTTTAGAACAGTTTGTCCAGAATACGACCCATTCGGCTCAAGCTCAAATCTCGTTAATTTTTTTTTTATATTTTGTTAAAATTTAATTATGTTACCGATCAAATTCTCAGATTTTTACCTTAGTGAATCCAGTTTTCTTATGTTTTCCACCTTCAGCAACTTTAGCACCATGTTCTTGATGCGCTCCTGCTTTCTTATGAGTTTGATGAGATCCTTCAGAATTTGAAATGCTCTTCTTCAAAGCCTTTTCCTCATCATCAATTTTATGACTTATAGAACCATGATTGCCTTTATGCGCTGTTTCTACATGATGTTTCGAATCCTTGCCGACCTTTTTGCTATTTTTATGTTCATCATGCTTTTCACCTATAAATAATATTAATTAATAATTATTCAAATTAAAAGTTTATTCTATATGTAAGAAACAAATTAAATATTTTAAGTATAGACGAGTAATTATTAATTTGTACGGTGAATTTCACCCGACGACTCCATTTATTTTTTATTTAAGGTAATTGCAGGTTTCCGCGTGAATGCATTCATAATTATCATGTTAATAGTCCAATGCAGTAAAATGTAAATGGTGTCATTGCACAACGTGTAAGATACGTTTGTATGATTAAAATATCATTTAGTTATTATTTATTTTAATCGCCTATGAGCATAAACGTTTAAATAATCCGAAAATACCTGTGAGGATTTTGATCTGGATACAATTATTTTTATTACTTACCATTATTTTTGGAATGTGCGTGCACTATTGCACCAGAGACGTGTTTAACAACATGCGGTGCTGGTTTTGGACTATCTGCAAAAGTGCATGCTATGCAGAAGGACACCAGCTGTAACAAAAATTAAAGTTATTAACCTTGCGTTTGATAAAATGTTAAGGCAATAAAGTTTATTTCATTGAATTAATGTTATGAAGCTATTTAAGTCAAGCACAAATTAATTAAACAAATAATTAGTTGAAAATATTGTTTCACAAAAACAAATATAAAGTTAGAAACAACACAAACCTTGCCTCATGTGTCACAAATTGTGTCTTATGTGTCACAAATTGTGTTTTATGTGTCACAAATTGTGTCTCATGTGTCACAAATTGTGTCTCATGTGTCACAAATTGTGTCTCGTGTGTCACAAATTGTGTCTCGTGTGTCACAAATTGTGTCTCATGTGTCACAAATTGTGTCTCATGTGTCACAAACTGTTTAGCTTGCATCAAATTTGCTAATATATGACTCAAGTTTTTTATTCTTTACAAACTGTGTTACAAAATGTATCTCACATTTCGTAGAGTTTTCTTTAAAGTATTACAAATTGTTAAATATGTTTGAAAATATATTACCAACGTTACAAAACTGTCATGTCTCAAGTGTCAACATTGTGTCTCAAATATTATAAATGTATTTCACGTGTCATAACAAGCTGCTTTATGTGCAACAAATGGTTTCACTTTTTTAAAACTGATAATATACGTAACTTGATTAAAAAAAAATTAATAAATTTAAAACATTGTTAGAACGCATTTACAATTAGCACAAATTGTTAAAATTCTTAACACAGGTCACAAACTATGTCTCATGTGTCACAAACCGTAACTTAAGAGCCACACTGTGTTATATGTGTTTCAAATTGTTTTGCTTGTATCAAAGTTGCTAACATAAGATTAAATTTTTGTTTACATTTTACAAATTGTGTTACAAAATGTTTAATGTGTCTCAAATGTTACAAATTGTTTCTTAAAATATATTATGTGTCTCAAAAAAATTAATTTGTTATGTTTCAAGTGACAAAATTGTACCTCACGTGTCATAAAAACTGCTTTGTGTGCAATAAATTGTTTTATTTTTATTTAAACCGTGTCTCATGTGTCACAAATTGTAATCTATGTAGTACAACTGTGTCTCATGTGTAAGAAATTGATTGATAAAGCTCAAACTGTTTCATACTTTACAAAATGTGTCTCACTTTATTTTTAAGTTTAATTGTAACATGTGTCTCAATATTTATTCTATGTGTCCCATAAAATCAAAATTATTATGTCTCAATTGTTAAAATTGTGTCTCATAAGTCACAAACAGTGCTTTGAGTGCAACAAATTGATTGTACAAGTCACAAATTATTATCACAAAATGTTGCATGTGTCTCAAAAGATGTTTGAAACAATCAATGATGTCTCACACAAAAAATCAAATCAAAATCAAATGTTCATACAATCGTACAAATTGTTAAAATTTAAATACAAGTCATAAACTATGTTTCATGTGTCACAAACTGTAATTTAAGTATTATAAATTGTGTCTCATCTGTAACAAATTGTGTTGCTTATATATGACTAATTTTTTTTCATACTGTACAAATTGTATTACAAAATGTCTCATGTATCTCACTTTATATTTAAGTTTCTTTACATTTATTACATGTGTCTCAAAATATATTACATGTGTCACATAAAATCAAAATTATTATATCGTTATTGTCAAAATTGTGTCTCATGTGTCATAAACAGTGCTTTAAGTGCAACAAATTAATTGTATAAGTCACAAATTATTCTACGTGTCACAAAATGTTACATGTGTCTCAAAACATGTTGCACTCAATGATGTCTCACACACAATAATAAAATGTTCATACAATCCTACAAACTGTTAAGTTTTTAATACTCGTCATAAACTATGTATGTCTTATGTGTCACAAATTGTACATTACGTATTATAAAACGTGTCTCAGTGTACAAAATTCTTTCGCTTGTGTTAAAGGTATTTATATTTGACTTTTTTTCATATTTTACAAAATGTATAACAAAATGTCTTATGTGTCTCAATTCATTTTTTATTTAATTACATTTATTACATGTGTCTCAAAATATATTACATGTTTTACATAAAATCAAAACTATTATATCTTTATTGTCAAAATTGCGTCATAAACAGTGCTTTGAGTGCAACAAATTAATTGTATAAGTCACAAACTGTCCTACAAGTAATAAAATGTTACATGTGTCTTAAAACATGTTGCACACAAATAAAAATAAATCAATAATGTCTCACATAAAAAAAAATGTTAAAAGTTCTTACAATTGTACCAACTGTTAAGTTTTGACTATATATTACAAACTATGTCTCATGTGTCACAAATTGTCATATATTAGCAGTATGTATCAAATTATATTCTACGTGTTTCAAACCGTGTCTCATATGTAACAAATTGTCATGCTTGTGTCGGAGCTGCTAATATAAAACTTACATTTTCTTATAGTTTACAAACTGTGTTATAACATGTCACAAACCGTGTCTTATGTGTCACAAATTGTAATATATGTATTACTAACTGTGTCTCATGTGTTAAAAATTGATATGCTTGTGTTGAAACTGTTTATATGTTACTCAAATTGTTACATACTTTACAAATTGTATTACAAAATGTTTCATATGTCTCAAAATATATTACAAGTGTCCCACAAAATCAAAATTAATTTATCTTAATTGTCAAAATTGTGTCTCATGTGTCATAAACAGTGCTTTGAGTGCAAAAAATTAGTTGTCTAAGTCACAAATTATTCTACGTGTCACAAAATGTTACATGTGTCACAAAATATGTTGTACATGTTTGAAATAATCAATAATGTCTTACACAAAAAATAATAAAATGTTCTTACAATCGTACAAACTGTTAAGTTTTTAATGCATGTCATAAACTACGTCTCATGTGTCACAAATTGTAATTAGTATTATAAATTGTGTCTCATCGGTAATAAATTGTTTTGCTTATATATATGACTCATTTTTGTTCATACTTTACAAATTAATTTACAAAATATTTTATGTGTCTCATTTTATTTTTAAGTTTCTTTACAATTATTACATGTGTCTCAAAAAATATTACATGAGTCACATAAAATTAAAATTATTATATCTTTATTGTCAAAATTGTGTCTATAGTGTCATAAACAGTGCTTTGAGTGCAATAAATTGATTGTATAAGTTACAAATTATTCTACGTGTCACAAAATGTTACAAATGTCTCAAAATATGTTGCACATGTATAAAACAAGCGATGATGTCTCACACAAAAAATAATAAAACGTTCATACAATCGTACAAATTGTTAAGTTTTTAATGCTAGTCATAAACTATGTCTTATGTGTCACAAATTGTGATTTGAGTACTATATATTGTGTCTCATGTGTAACAAATTGTTTCGTTTGTGTAAAAGATGTTATATTCATACTTTACAAATTGTGTCTCATTTTATTTACATTTATTACATGAGTCTCAAAATATATTACACGTGTTTCAAAATATATTACACGTGTCTCAAAATATATTACATGTGTCTGAAAATATATTACATATGTCACATAAAATCAAAACTATTATATATTTTTATTGTCAAATATGTGTCTCATGTGCCATAAACAGTGCTTTATGTGCAACAAATTGTTTTACTTTTGTTGATATTGATTGTATAAGCCACAAATTGTTCTACGTATCACAAAATGTTACATGTGTCTCAAAATATGTGGCACATGTTTAAATCAATCAAAGATGTCTCACACAACCAAGCAAAAACTAATAAAATGTTCTTAGAATCGTACAAATTGTTAAGTTTTTATACAAGTCATAAACTATGCCCATGTGTCACAAATTGTGTCTCATGTGTAACAAATTGTTTCGCTTGTGTTAAAGCTTTCATACTTTACAAATTGTATTACAAAATGTCTCATGTGTCTCACTTTATTTTTAAGTTTCTTTACATGTATTACATGTGTCACATAAAATCAAATTTATTATATTTTTATTGTCAAAATTGTGTCTCATGTGTCATAAACAGTGCTTTGTGTGCAACAAATTTTAACTTTTGTTGAAATTGATTGTAAGTTACAAATTGTTCAATGTATCACAAATTGTTAGACGTGTCTCAAAATATGTGGCACATGTTTGAAACAATCAAAGATGTCTCACACAATCAATCAAAAAATAATAAAATGTTCTTACAATCTTACAAATTGTTAAGTTTTTAATGCATGTAATAAACTATGTCTCATGTGACACAAATTGTAATTTAAGTATTATAAATTGTGTCTCATGAGAAACAAATTGTTCTGTTCGTGTCAAAGATAGTAATATATGACTTAAATTTATTGTTTGCTTTATTTTTATTAAAATTGATCAAATACGGTACAAATCGTCACATGTGTCTCAAAATATGTCTCATAAATTTAAATTGTAACTCACGTGCCACAAACTGTGTTTCATGTAATGCATATTGTTTTCCTTGTATCAAAACTGCTAAAATATGATTAATTTTTTTTATATTTTTCAATCTTTGTTAAAAAATGTCTCATGTGTCTCAAACTATATAAATATTTCTTAAAGCAAATTGTTACATGTGTCTCAAAATGTGTTATTACAAATGTATGTCTCAAAAATCAAATTTGTAATATTTAAAATGTCAATATTGTGTCTCGCGTGTCAAAAACAGTACTTTCAAATTTATTTTTATTAAAAATAATAATATGCAGCACAAATATGTCTCAAAATATGTCGCACATGTCTAAAAAAATCAATTAAAAAAAAAAATGTTAATAAAAATTATTATATCTCACTTGTCAAAATTGTGTCTCATGTGTCATAAACAATGCTTTAAGTGCAACAAATTGTTTTATTTTTGTTGAAATTGATTGTATAAGTCACATATTGTTCTACGTTTCACAAAATGTTACATGTGTCTCAAAATAAATATGAAAAAAATCAATGATGTCTCACATAACCAACAAAATTCTTACAACTGCACAAACTACTGTTTAGTTTTAAATATATATATAAAACAACTGTTTCTCATGTGTCACAAATTTTACTACGTGCTAAAAATTGTGTCTCATGTGTAACAAATTGTTTTGTTTGTGTCAAAGCTGCTAATATATGACTTAAATTTTTGTTTTTTTTTAATTTTTATTAAAATTGATAAAATACGGTACAAACCGTCATATGCGTATCAAAATATATCGCAATATGGCTCATGTGTCACATATATAAATAATAAATATTTCTTAAAACTGTTACAAATTGATATAAGTGTCTGAAAATATGTTATCTGTGTCACAAAAAAATCAGAATTGTCAAAAATGTGTCTCACGTGTCATAAACAGTGCTTTATGTGCAATTATATAAAAATTTGTGAAATTATGTAAAATATTTTGCAAGATTTTTATCAAATTATGTGAAATTCCATATTCTAATGCAAACATTTTCTTATGTCAAGTCTTTTATCATTTTATAGTCTCATCTCCAAGTTTGATTCCTAAAGCTTAACATTTATCATTTTCATATTAGTTTAAGGGCAGTAGCCTGAATAATCCCACCAATAATTGCAGTGTATGGAGTAATAAGATGACCCAAAATGTTAAAGACTGTTCTGAAAGCGTAAACTAAAACTATCAACAAAGTTGAAGATTTGATGTTGATTGACCACCAAGTACAAATTTGAGAATGAGCAAATTTTTATCACGATGGATTCGCAAACTGCCCAGTTTCAAACTAAACTCAGAATACAACAAATTAAAAAAAAAAATTGTATAAAATTGTAACTAGATGAGACCTGACTACACTGTTCACATATAATGGGTTCTTAAAAGCTCTCCACTGCCCAAGAAGAAAAAAAAAACGCATTATTCTGCACAAAAGTGATGCCTACAGTTTTTTTGGAATGCTGATAAGATTCTCTTAGTTGAGTATACACCAAAAAAATTGTAAAAACAAAAAACGTCTATAAAGACACAACTTAAAAGCGACTAAACACAAAAAATAAAAACTTTGCTTCTGCACCACAACTTTTAGGTGCAAATTGTTCAAAAAGTAATCAAAAAAATGCGGTTTTACAAAAAATTTCCACCATATAGTTTGACCTCGTTTTCTGTGACTATTATTTCTTTATAAATCTCAGAATTTCCAGAACATTCTTGTAGCTTTTTTTTTCATAGATTTCATAGAAAAAAATTGACTTTGTGTAAATACACTACTTAAACTTAAACGGCAGACATTTCTGGGCACTATTTCCTTAAAAACATTGACTGTGGTGTACAGCAAGATTAAATTTTGGACCCAAACTGTAAACCGTTTCCATTGCAATGCGCAATTTGTGATCTTGCCAAAACAAGGCCAACATTTTGGGTCTTTTACTCGTAGAATAATTAATAAAATCTAAAAAAAAATCCTATAAAACTTTTCCAGCTAACTTTTTAACGTAAAACTTTGTTGGCTTTGGAGAACCAGAATGCTTTTAATATAGAGTATGGAGTCTTTGGTGTATAGAGTTTTTGGTGTATGAAGTGTTTAGTGTATGGATTTGACACACAAACCGACTGCGCTATTTTTATGTTATACATTTTCTAAATATTTCGGTATTTTAAAAACATTTTTAAATAAAATAAAATTTAAAAAGTTATTCTAACCTCAACATAATTGACTTAAAAATCATAAATTTGTCACCGACTGCGCCAATAATGAATTTAGCATTCAAAATTTAAATGTATATATTTTTTGCAAAATGATTGAGTTTAAATATTCTTATTCTTTTCTAATTTTATCATAGTTACATTGTATTTAGAATTTCAATGTTTTAATAATAGATTCCATTATACACATTTTTGTTAATTTTTTAAACAAACAAAAAATTGCGATCAAAAAAGGTTTATATCTTAAGTAGACAGATGATAAATGAGTCTTATTTCCAACGGAAGTTGAAATTATTCCAGCAAACCAGTATGGTTTCTTTCATAATATTTCATGTTGAAACTGATGAAAGATTGTAATATCCATATGTAGTATATAGATCAGCCTGACATGTCCAATCCTTTTATAAAATCAACAGGAAATTTAGAAAATTCTGACATAGATTGTTCTGCAACATATTAGATAATGCTTTCATTATGTTTAGATAAAATTAGTACATTTAATATAAATAATAATACTTTTACTATTTCAGTTCGTTCTTTAGTTGATGCATTTAAAAAACCCATTCCCAGATTACAACAAATTAATTTAAAATAAGAGAGCACGAATCTATTAATAGAATAAAAGCGGCATTTGTCTTGAAATGAAATTGACCGAGATATTGACCTTCATCTCCCATCAAATTCAATTGCGGTTTCACGATCGCTTGTTGTAAACACACTTTCCACTTTCATTTTTTCAAATTGTTTTCAATCAATCAAAAGTAATAAAAACCATTCATAGATATTTTAAATAAAAAATATCAATTCAAGAAATAAAAGTCAATATTAATAATTTATTACAGTTTTAATAAAAGTAGTTTAAACTAAAGCAGTTCATGGACGTTTGTGAGTAGTAATTAGACTTTTTCTTAGGTATTATTATCCAATATGGAACAATTGTAATGTATCTGGTGCAGTTCCCCCTATTATTAGTGCAGTATTTTGTATGCATTGCTTTGAAGGCAATCGTGTTTTATTAATAATAACTCTGAGATTTCTACGCTGGATTGATTTACGTAATACGACAAAAAAATAAAGACGTGTTTGTTTATGTTAGGAAACACGTGTAGAGTTTTATTATTTTCTTATAAATTAGTTAGTAATTTCAAAATTCTAAAAGATTTACAAATTATTAATAACATAAATTTGTTTGATTAAACACAAACTTACAGCCATAATAAATCTTTAATATTATACACGGCTATAAAAATAATACACTGTTAGCTACCCACAACTTGGCAAATAAATAATATACCACGCAGCATTCAAATAACAAATCGATTTAAAGAACTAAACAATTCTCAAAATAAATCAGATATTTACAATTTTACATAAGTTAATTAAAATAATATTATTAAGAAATTTAGCTACAATATTAAAGAAAGTTTACTGTAAATTATTTTTATACAATTTAAAAGTTCCTCAATTATTAATATGTAATGATGCACCTTCACATAATCAAATTAACACAATTAATATTTCCCAATAATTTTCATTTCCTTTACTGACCAATCAATCCATTCATTGTGAGAAACGAAGAAATGCGTGTCAAGCATTTATGCAAATCATTGTATTCTATCGCTTTCTCATTGCATTCACAATGCAAGTTTTGCTTGTCAAAGAAATGTAGAAAAAAAAACTTAATAGCGGATTACATAACCAAATTATTAATTGTGAAAGCATAAATGTAAGCACGCATTGATTTACTTAGGAAGGTAATTTCAATTGAGTGCAAATTTACGCAGAAATATCAGGAAATCCGCGTGCCACCTACAACGACAATTGTTTAGAAAAAAATGTGAAGAGAATTGAACAGGACGTTTAATTTTCCGCATTTATCTATTGAGTAATAAAATAATTTTTTATTGTAAATTAGGTCTATAATTTTTCTGAAAATTCAAACAAGAGAATAATAAAGTTTTTTTAAGAAGCGGATTTGGAAAAAGTTTCATTGCTTGCTCCTGTGCTTGTGAGTTGTTCCGCATTATTCCGGTTATTCAAAACTAGACTAGAATTTGCTGTTTATGACATTTTGTAAATAGAATTTGATTTTTCTGTCAGTTGATGGCCGGATTTTTTGTATTTTATAGTTGGGTTTTGTTGTTTTTAAAATTTTATTAATGTTTTTTCACTTTTATAGCAAAATTTTTGTAATTTTTAAGTGTTTTTTTTTGTTTTTTCAATGTTTAATATTGAATAACTAAATATTTGACTTTCTATAAAAAGAATTTTGCATTTTACTAACAGTTTATGACTAAATTTGTGTGCTTTTTTGCAAAATTGTAATACTTAATGGCCGGATTTGGCTAGTTTTGACATTTTACAAATAGAATTTTGCTCTTTTCAACAAATCTTGAGCAAATTTTGCCAGTTTTTTTAACATTTTTCAACAGTCTATGGCCAAATTTTAATTTTTCTAACAATAATTTGAAATTTAAAGACCAGATTTTGGCTACTTTAAAAAAAATTAAATGTTTTGTGACCGAATTAGGTCATTTTTGACTTTTTATTAACAGTTAAGACTAAATGTGTTGCTTTTTGACAATTTTTTAATGTTTTTTAAGCCGGGTTTTGTTATGTTTGACATTTTATAAATATAATAAACTATTAAAAAAACGCACAATTCACCGATTTTCAATAGTTAATTCCTAATTTTGTTTTTTTACAATATTTTAATATTTTATAGCCAGATTTTGCTAATTTATAATTTTACAAATAGTATTTTGCAGTTTATAACAGTTTATAGCCGGATTTCTGTGCATTTTATTATTTTTTTGTTTCAAGACCAAATATTACAATTTTTGAGATTTTATAAATAAAATTTGATGGCCGGATTTTGGTGATTTTTAACAATATTATGATTTTTAATAGTCTATAATAAAATTTTGATGTTTTTATCATTATTTTAATATCTCATTTTACAATTTTTAAGATTCTATAACAGTTTTTTACACTTTTAAACAGTTTATGACCAAATTTTGGTGCTTTCAAACAATGTTTTCATATTTAAAGACCGGATTTTTAAAACTTTATGACAGTTTTTACACTTTTTAATAATAATGTTTGCAAAACTTTTATAGAAATTTTTAAAGCATTAATAATGTTCTCCAACTTTAATAATGTTTACAATACTTTCATACAAATTTTTAATAATGTTCTCCAAGTTTTAAAAATGTTCTCTAACTTTAATAATGTTTGCAAAGCTTGCATACAAATTATAAAAATTTAATAATGTTATCCAAACTTTAATAATATGCATAAAATGTTCTCTGAATTTTAAAATATTCTTTCATAATGTTTTTCAAGCTATTAAAAAATTTTGTTTAACTTTATTTATGTTTGCAAAGCTTCTATAATGATTTTAAAGACATAAATAATGTTTTCTAATTTACAAGCTTTAATAATGTTCTCCAACTTTAATAATGTTTGTAAATCTTTAATAGAAACATTAAAAAGATTATTAATGTTCTACAATCTTAATAATATTTTTCAACTCTAATAATGTTTGAAAAGCTTTTATACAAATGTTGAATAATGTTTGCAGTTTTTATACAAACTTTTAAAGCTTTCTAAATTTAATAAAACTTTCATAAAGTTCTTTGAACTTTGAAATATTGTTTGATAATGGCAACTAACACTTGGGCGGGTAGATGAGCGACTTCAATCCAAGTTACTGAATTGTTATCCTGCTATGGAGTGTCTCAGCCACCCACCCAAGTGTTTGTTATCAAGAGATTAGATGTTTGACTTGTCTGGGAGCGTTAGAAGTCATTTTTGTCAGAAAAGAAAGTTGTGGTCTAACCTCTTGACAACTAACATTTGGGTGGGTGAGTGGGCCACTCTAGTCTAAACTATTGACTTGTTATCATGCTTTGAAGTCTTTCACCCACCCACCCAAGAGTTTGTTATCAAAAGATTAAATGTTTAACTTTTCTGCAAGCGACAGAAGTCATTTTTGTCAGAAAAAAAAGTAGTGATCTAACCTCTTGATAACTAACACTTGGGCGGCTAGTTGGGCTACGCCAGTCTAAATTACCGATTTGTTATTATGTTTTGGAGTGTTCCACCTTCTCACCTTAGTGTTCGTTATCAAGAGATTGGATGTTTAAACTTTCTGGGAGCGTCAGACCTAACCTAACCTAACCTCTTGATAACTAACACTTGGGCGGCTGGTTGGGCTACGCCAGTCTAAATTACCGATTTGTTATTATGTTTTGGAGTGTTCCACCTACCCACCTTAGTGTTCGTTATCAAGAAATTGGATGTTTGAACTTTCTGGAAGCGTCAGAAGCCGCTTTGTTACAAGAGAAGATTGTGATCTAACCACTTGACAACTAACACTTGGGTGGGTGGGTGGGCCACTTCAATCTAAACTACTGACTTGTTATTCTGCAGTGGAGTGTCCCACTTACCCACCCAAGTGTTTGTTATTAAGAGATTGGATGTTTGATTTTTTTTGGGAGCGTCAGAAGTCACTTTGTCACAAGAACAGGTTGTGATCCAACCTCTTGCTAACTAACATTTGGGTGGGTGGGTGGCCCACTCCAGTCCAAACTACTGACTTGTTATCCTGTTATGGAGTGTCCCACTTACCTATCTAAGTGTTTGTTATTAAGAGATTAAAATTTGACTTTTTTGCAAGCGTTAGATATCATTTTTGTCAGAAAAGAAGGTTGTAATCGATCCTCTTAATAAATAACAGTTGGGTGGGCGGGTGGGCCACTCTAGTCCAAACTACTGACTTGTTATGCTGTTATGGAGTGTCCCACTCATCCATCCAAGTGTTTGTTATCAAGAGATTGGATGTTTGATCTCTCTGCAAGCGTCAGAAACCATTTTTGTCAAAAGAGAAGCTTGTGATGTAACTTCTTGATAAGTAACTCCAGTCCAAACTGCTGATTTGTTATAATGCTCTGGAGTGTTCCACCTACTTACCCAAGTGTTTGTTATCAAGAAATTACATGTTTGACCTTTCTGCGAGCGTCGCTTTAGTCAGAAGAGAAAGTAGTGATCTAATCTTTTGATAACTAACATTTGATTGGGTGGGTAGGCTATTCCAGTCCAAACTACTGATTTGCTATCCTGCTACGGACTGTCCCACTCATCCACCCAAGTGTTTGTTATTGAGAGATTTAATATTTGATTTCTCTGCGAGCTTCTGAATTAATTTTTGTCAAAAGATTTGAGTCGGTGAGTTGGCCACTCCAGTGCAAATTACTGACTCGTTATAATACACTAGAGTATCTCACCTACCCACTCAAGTGTTTGCTATGGAGAGATTGTATGTTTGACTTCCTTGCCAGTGTCAGAATTTATTTTTGTCAGAAGAGAAAGTCGTGATTGTAAAGCTTTATCTACGATTAAATTTAAGAAAAAACTACACGCAACCACTAATAAGAGATTGAATGAGTTGGTTGTTAGAATGTTTGAATGTTTTGATTTAGAAATGGAATATTTACAATTAGATTTACAAAATGAGATTGTTGAAGAGAAGACATTTGCTGTAATAACATTAATTTATTTGGAATCAACGTTTTTGATTTGTTTAGGAGATTTGCAAATTTATAGTTTAATTAGTTTTTGCATCTAAAACCTTAAATTTTAGCTTCAAACTCAGCCCAAACAACTAAAATTTTGGTATATTAGGCCTGAATGTATATCAAATTTATAGTTTACATACAAAAATTTAATATTTGCTACTAAAAAGTTAAAAAACCAAGAAAAAGACTAAAATACTTTTTTTTGCAAAAAAAACCAAGTTGATGAATCTAAATTATGTTAATGAATTAATTAAATTTCAATACTTTTTACTACTAAAGGCTTTAATATTTTGTGAAAGGAAGCTATACATGATTAAAGAACTCAATTTTTGTTTTCAAACTAAAATCAAACAATAAAAAAATTTATATTTAAGGCTCAAAAGTTTTAATTCATAATTTTTGGCTTAAATTCAAATCATGTTAATGCTTTAATAAAATTTCAGTAAATTTTACCATCTATCAAAAACTATCAAAAAACTTATTTTTTTCCTTCAAACAAAAACCAAACAGTTTTTTTAAATTTTATTTAATGTGCTTTTTACGGGTATCATCGCTTCAATAAGTCTACGACTTTTTTAAAAGATGGTTGATAAGATCAACGGCTTCTTAAGTAGTTTAAATTTATTCATTTCAAGAAAAAAACAGAAACGATCAAAATACTAAATTTTTAGATAAAAACTAAGTATCATAGCAAACATTTATGATTATTAGCTTGAATTTAAATAATGTAGTATTAAATTTTAGTAGTATTTACTACTAAGAAAGCTTCAATCCATCAAAAAACTCAACTTTTAAATTTAAACTCAGTTTAAACAATAAAATTTTGGACTTATAGCATATATTTAATTAGTTATTATTAACAAAAACTACAAGAAAAAAAACAAAAAAAATTAAAATATTTCAATTTTTGGCCAAAAACTCACTCATTCATTAATTTTCAAGTCAAAAAGACTTAAATTATTATAACATTTTTAGTTTGCATATATTTAATTAGTTTTTGCTACTAAAACCTCAAATTTTGGTTTCCACTAAACAACTAAAGTTTTGGTATTTCAGACCTAAAGTTATAATAGTTATTGTTTAAAAATTTAATATTTGCTACTAATAACTTAATAAAATCATGAAAAATGCCATAAACCGACAAAATACTCATTTTTTGCAAAAAAAGTTTTAACAAAAAACATTCATTATTCTATATTAAATTTAAATCATGTTAAAAGATAATTACATTTCAGTAATTTTTACTACTAAGGACTTTAATATTTTATGGAAGAATGAAGCTTTCTTGCACTAAAAAACTCAATATTTGGTTCCAACAATAAAATTTTGATATTTTAAACTTAAATTTATATTAAATTTGTAGTTTGCATATATTTAATTAGTTGTTGCTACCAAAAACTTAAAAAAAAGACAAAAAACTATAAAAATACTTAATTTTTGGCCAAAATCTATCAAGAACTCTAATTTTAGCTTTATGTTTTATCAAAAATTACTAAATCTGGCCAGAAATTACAAAAATAATCAAGTTATAAATTACAAATTTTTACGGCCAATAAATACTAGAATCTGGTCAATATTTGCAAGTATTTACTAAATGTACGGTCATAAATTTGCTAAAAATTGCCAATATTTATTAAATATTAACCAATTTACAAAATTTAATAAAAAGTAAATTAATCCAAGATGTTTCTGCGGGCAATCTAAAACAAACTAAAAAAAAAAGATTTTATTTTCACATCTCTAATGCCATATAGCATAAATTAATTGTTAATTTATTTTAATAAATATTTGCTAAAATAATTACGGAGAAAGTAATCTGTCATTTTAAACCAATTAAGAAACATTGCAATATTTCCAAATTGATGTCAAATTCTCTCAGAACTTTTTATTACAAAAGATTAACTTCTTTCATCTTGAACTAATTTATTTTATTACCAACATTCTCAGAAATGAAATTACCCTATTAATTATTCGCCGAGTAAGCCGAAAATTAGCCTTAATGTAAAAAAGCAATAACTATAAATAACTGAAGTAGCATAGTTGAAATAACCATAAACATTTATGATTAAAGAATATTATAATTACTAATAATTAAATTAATTATATAATTAAAGCTTTTTAAATTCTTTATGAATAACATTTTTTTAAAAGTTATAAATATTACAATTTATATCTTAAATGATTTGTAATTTAGAATCAAATTTACTTCAAAAGCACCATTAATAGCAAATGATTATGTAATGTACTGACGATTGAAACGGGATCTGTTTGTTTTCAATCGTAGGCCTCGAATTACAACACTTAGACGTTGTTTTATGTGTATCGGTCGGTTGGATTTCACTAATATCAACCAGTTACAAGAATGCCGAAAGTAAATACCTTCAGGAAATTCGCCCAAGAAAATACACGTACCACGCATTATTTTATTGTAGGCCGTATTATCGAGCTAGCAAAGCCGTAGGAAAATATAACACAAAGTGCTATTCCTGGAATGTTTATAGCTACTAAAAACACGACTGAAAGGCGAGGCCCAAATGGCGAATCAGGTGATTTTAATCAAAAATTGTATATCATAATCGGCCTAGATACATATCAGATTGAGTAAAATGTTTTTTAATAAACTAAACTAATCTATAAAATATATATAATAATTTTATAACAAAAATTTCTGAACAAACTTTTAATTATCTAAAATAATAGCAAAACTCAATTCAATTTGGCACATAATAATGAGTCTATTACATAGCAAAAGCTTTGATGTATACCAATTTAAAAAAAGAAACACAAATAATGATTGTTTAATATCAACTAAATTTAAAAATGAAAATAAATAAAATGATTCAATTCATCAAAGGAATATCTCACATTGATTTTTTAGAACGTGAACTATTATTATCTATTGTTTATACAAATCCAAGTTCATACAAACTATAAAATATAAACAAGTAGTAATTTATGAGCCTATAATTTTATGAAAAAATAAACATTCATTTAATAATTATCAATAAATTTGATTGTCAATACCTATATAATTTTACCACATATTTTTTACATATTTAAAAAAAAAACAAGTTAATTTATTGTGGCAAAAATAAAATTTTCCATAAATCAATTCCAAATTATTATTTACAACATGCATAGTGATCACTTCATTGGAATCAATTAAATATAATCACAACCTTTAAAAAAAAGACGGTTTTGTCATCCCTTTTTTTTATAATAATCAACATATCTCAAACAGGTAGTTTTAAGAGAGTGAAAAATATTGTACCTGATGAATGCTCATAGGGGCGTGACGTAACTGATTACAAAGATCTCGCGGCCGACCTGAAGAATGCATTCTTGGAATAACAAAGGCACGTAACTATATGGTTCATAATCTTAGACCGCATCCATCCAACCCGTCTGGGTCTCTGTCCGCTGTTTTTAAGTTTTTTCTCATTACCCACATGCAAAAGAGAAGAATAATTTTGCATTTAAATCGGATGTTTAGTAAATTGATTTAGTCGTAAAGAAGTACTGAAATATTAAGATTTTATTTGGAAATCTGTAATACAACTTAATACATAATTAATGATGATATGATATTGAAAAATTGAAACTTTTTTATTTTAATCACAAATGTTTATTATTTTGAGGTTATGCAAAATCAATCCTATAAATTTCTTACAATTTATACTGCTAATATTGTAGTGCATTGTTGCCAAATTTTATTAAAATTCAAATTTAAATTGAGGAATTATTCATTTTTTTCTATTTAGACTACTCTTACCCCCAAATGCTGCTGTCTTAAATTTTGAGGTTATGCTAAATTCATTGCATAAATTTTAATATTATTTTTACAATTACAAATGCTAGTAATGTAGTGCATTGTTGCCAAATTTCATTAAAATTTAATGTTAAATTTGGGAATTATTCATTTTTTTCTAATTCCACTTCCTTTAACCGCAAATGCTGCAAAACTTTAATTTTGAGGTTATGCAAAATTGATCGTATAAATTCAAATCAATTTTGAACAAGTAATAATGCTGATATTGTAGTGCAATGTTGCCAAATTTCATTAAAATCCAATGTTTGAATTTAGAGTTATTCAACTTTTTCTACTTTCACTTATTTTTACGACGAATAATGCAAAGTCTATAACTTTGAGGTTATGCAAAACTGAACGTATAAATTTAGATCATTTTTTTTTAATTTATAAAACTGATATTGTAGTGCATTGTTGCCAAATTTCATTAAAATCCAATGTTAGGTTTTGGAGTTAATCAACTTTTTTTTTTCCTACTTCTATTAACTACAAATGCTGCAAAGTCTATTATTTTGAGGTTAAGCAAAATTGATTGTATAATTTTAGATCATTTTTTTTACAATTGATAATGCTAATAATGTAATGCATTGTTGCCAAATTTTAATAAAATCTAATATTAAGTTTTAGAGTTAATCAACTTGTTTTATCCCCACTTCCATTAACCACAAATGCTGCAAAATCTATTATTTTGAGGTTATGCAAATTTGATCGTATAAATTTAGATTAGTTTTCTACACTTTAAACTGCTAATATTGTAGTGCATTGTTGCTAAATTTTGTTAAAATCTAATCCGCAAATGCTGCAAAGTCTATTATTTTGAGGTTATGCAAAATTGATCGTATAAATTTAGATCATTTTTTTACAATTGATAATGCTAATAATGTAATGCATTGTTGCCAAGTTTCAATAAAATCCAATGTTTGGTTTTGGAGTTATTTAATTTTTTCTATTTTCACTTCCTTTAACCGCAAATGCTGCAAAGTTTATTATTGTGAGGTTATGCAAAATTGTCCATATAAAATTAGATCATTTTATATAATTGATAATGCTAATAATATAGAGCATTTCAGACAAATTGCAATAAAATCCAATATCAGGTTTTAAAGTTAATCAACTTTTTTTATCCCTACTTCTTTTAACCACAAATACTGCAAAGTCTATTTTGAGGTTATGCAAAATTGATCGTATAAATTTAGATCGATTTTTTTACACTTTATGCTGCTAATGTTGTAGTGCATTGTTGCCAAATTTTAATAAAATCTAATGTTTGGTTTTAGAGTTGTTTAACTTTTTCTATTTCTACTTTCTTTAACTATAAATGTTGAAAAGTCTTTAACTTTGAAATTATACAAAATTGATCGCATAAATTTTAATATTCTTTTTACAATTGATAATGCTAATAATGTAGTGCATTGTTGCCAAATTTCAATAAAATCCAATATTAGGTTTTGGAGTTAATTAACTTTTTCTATTTCCACTTCCTTTAACTACAAATACTGTCTATTATTTTGAGGTTATGCAAAATTGATCGTATAAATTTAGATCATTTTTTTACAATTGATAATGCTAATAATGTAGAGTATTTTTGCCAAATTTCAATGAAATCCAATCTTAGGTTTTGGAGTTAATCAACTTTTTCTATCCTCACTTTCTTTAACCACAAATGCTGCAAAGTCTTTAATTTTGAGGTTATACAAAAATAATCAAATAAATTTTAATATTATTTTTACAATTGTTAATGCTAATAATGTAGTGCATTGTTGCAAAATTTCAATAAAATCCAATATTAGGTTTTGGAATTAATTAATTTTTTCTACTTCCACTTCCTTTAATTACAAATACTGTCTATTATTTTGAGGTTATGCAAATTTGATTGTATAAATTTAGATCAATTTTTCACAATTAATAATGCTGATATTGCATTACATTGTTGCCAAATATCATTAAAATCCAATGTTGGAATTTAGAGTTATTCAACTTTTTCTACTTTCACTTATTTTAACCACGAATAATGCAAAGTTATAACTTTGAGGTTATGCAAAATTGATCGTATAAATTTAGATCAATATTTTACAATTAATAATGCTGATATTGCATTACATTGTTGCCAAATTTCATTAAAATTCAATGTTGGAATTTAGAGTTATTCAACTTTTTCTACTTTCACTTATTTTAACCACGAATAATGCATAGTCTATAACTTTGAAGTTATGCAAAATTGATCGTATAAATTTAGATCAATTTATTAAAATTTATGAAACTGATATTGTAGTGCATTGTTGCCAAATTTTATTAAAATTCAATGTTTCATTTCAAAATTATTTAACTTTTTCTATTTCCACTTTGTTTAATCACAAATGCTGTTTAGTCATTAATTTTGAAGTTAAACAAAACTTTTGATTAATTTTGTACAGAAAATTATGCTAATAATGTAGTGCATTGTTGCCAAATTTCTTTAAAATCTAATGTTTGGTTTTGGAGTTATTCAACTTTTTCTATTTCCACTTCCTTTAACCGCAAATGCTGGAAAAACTTTAATTTTGAGTTTATACAAAATTGATCGCATAAATTTTAATATTGTTTTTACAATTGATAATGCTAATAATGTAAAGCATTGTTGCCAAATTTCAATAAAATCCAATATTAAGTTTTAAAGTTAATCAACTTCTTCCATCTCCACTTTCTTTAACCACAAATGTTGCAAAGTTTATTATTTTGAGGTTATGCAAAATTGATCGAATAAATTTAGATAATTTTTTTACATTTCATACTGTCAATATTGTAGTGCATTGTTGCAATATTTCATTAAAATTCAATGTTTGGTTTTAGACTTATTTAACTTTTACACTTTCTTTAACCAATAGCACTCCATAGCCTTTAACTTTGAGATTATGCAAACGACAAATTAAAATTTAACATTTTTAGGTTATGTATGTAAATCTGCTAACCGTAATCAATGATCTGAGTGCCTCACTTACACACTCTACTGTTTGTAACTAGAGGATTGTATGAATCAACTTCTTAGTTTAATTTACAGACAATTGACTTTTTTGAAGAGCAAAAAGCCAACATTTGGGCACTCTGCCTCCCTCACCCAGTCAATTGTTTGTTATCAGACTTAATACAACGCCCTCAATCTTTAATTGGCAGAAAGTAAAGAATCCAAATTCCGGATTATCAACACTTGGGTGAGTGGACGGGGCACTATTATTACAACTACTGACTAATAATCTGAGTGCTCCTGATACCAAATAAGAAAAATTCCCGTTGAGCATGAAGAAAGAGTCTATTAAGTGTTTAAAGACCGTATTTTCAAGTGGAGAGCAGAGAGTAAGAAAGCAAGAGAAAAAATTTCTGAGTAGCAGCCGTCGAGTCAACATCTCCGAGAGCGACAAACTTTACCACCTGAAGGAAGCGAGTCCGCAGCCCGAATAAATGATTTTTTTACTGGAATAAGTCGCGCCGAGGATTGTGGTAAACTGCCAGCCAAGGCAGCATCGTCCAGCAAAGTCCCCGAGCTTAACCAAATCCTGGGACTTTACGTCTAGAACTAAAAACTGGAGGGCCAGCTGAAGAAGATGGATACAAAGATTAATAGCCTGGACAGATTGAATAAAACTCACAGGATGGACTGTGTTATCGACGATTTCAAAATGGATAAGTTTAACCATGAAGGAGACGCTCATCGCCCTGCGTAAGGAAATTACGCAAAAGGTTAAGAAAAATGAAGCATACCTAGCTAACCACGTTACCGGAAGTCCCAGCTCCAACTCTAACCTTCCTCAAGAGGCCGGCCAAAAATTTGGAAATGAATGGAAATTCTAAAAAATAATGTCGCTTACAAAGAAACTCTGCCCCCAGAGGAAAGATTTATCCAACTAAGAGAAAAGAAACAAAAAAAAGAACACGGGTATGTCATCTTCAGCCAACCCACGTCAGGTGCTCTCAGCTACATCTGGACAACCTTTCCAGGAAATCAAAGAAGCAAAAACACAAAAAATACGATAGTGTTCCACTTCCGGGTAAGCATCTATCGACAGTAGCTAGTGTTACCACTGCATCATTTCCAAGATGTTTCTACCTCCGCGGGTTGTCTCTAAACGTGAAGAAAAAGTGCAAAATTCTATTTTTAAAAGGTCAAAAATAACAAAATTTGGTTATAAAATATTTTGAAAAAAAACCAAAAAAATGATTGAAAAGTGCAAAATTCTAAAATGTCATAAATAACAAAATCCGGCCTTGAAACATCAAAATATTGTCAAAAAACACTGGATCTGGATATAAATTCTTGAAAAATGTAAAAAGTTTTATGAAATCTTAATAATAGCAAAATTCGGTCTTGAAATATTAAAATTTTGTCAAAAAGTACCAAAATTCGGCCATAAACTGTTTACAATTTTAATGAAATTTTAAAAACTGCAAAATCCGGCTATGGGATATCAAAATATTTATAAAAAACATCAAAATTCGGTAATAAACTGTTAAAAAGTGTAAACAAATCAAGAAAATTTCAAAAACTGTTAGAAATTACAAATATCCGGCAATAAAACTGTTAAAAATGTAAAATTTTATTTATTACATATCAAAAATAGCAAATTCCGGTCTTAAAACATTAAAATATTGCCAATTAGCACTAAAATTTGGCTATAAACTAAAAAACATTATTAATATCTAAAAAATATTAAATATGCTTTATTAAAGCTTGGAGAAAATTATGGAAGCTTTGCAAACTTTATTAAAGTTTGCACTTTAGACGTTTTCTGATTCGCCGTGTGCAATTTACTTTTGAATATTTAGTACCGTCTTTTTCGCTTCTCCTCTCTATATACCTAAACTTATTTTTACGTTCTTATTATTTACTAGGTTTTTATAATCACAAAAAGAATAATTATTATACATTCAAACTGTAATATAATACAACTAATTAGTAATGAATAATGATGACAATTTTACTCTACTTTTTTTTATTACAAACCTATCTCAAATTCAAGTCATGATCATAAAAGTACGCGTTCAGATAAACTTTTTTAATATTTTCTCAAAACTCTCACTGTGATCTAATAATTTGTCCTATGTACGTACAATCAGTTTTCTTTGGTTAATACAGAAGACTTGTGTTCACAAAATTAAACTTCTCTACTAACTTGACTTAATATTTTTAAAGTATTTACAAAACAAACGTAAGACAAAGTAAAAATGTGTTCCTTGAAGAACAACGTTATTTGAATGTATTTTTGTACAGTTTGGCTAACTGTAACATTTGGTATCAAACTCAAAATTTAAATTTTATTTTTTAGTTCAAACAGTTATGCTTCTATTTATTGATTATATCAAAGTTAAAACTTTAACAAAAGTTAGTAATTAGTGTTTTCCGTAGTACTATATACATACTAGGATAAAATTGACAAAAATTGAGACAATTTTTTAAATTTGTTTTTATTTAATTTATACACAAAGCTACATATAAGAATAAATTTTTAAAATGGTTACTAATTCAGACCTCGTTGCATTGTATACAAACATCAAACAATAAATTATATAAAATTATTTATAGATATTATTTGACTGTTTTCTTTTTTGCTTATAATTTCTGCAATGAATACAACTGTTGCAATCAATAATCCGCCCAAACATAATAAAAAAGTTGATTGTAAATAAACCAACGTCATTACAGTAAATTCGCTATCTTCAACAATCCTTTCCTGCAATTTACTATAATTATCCCATTTCTTAATCAAACCAGACTCAAACATTCTTACAACCATCTCATTAATTCTTTTATTACTCGGACCCCCATTTCTCATAATCATTGAAGTGTATGTAAAAACATTATGACTTAACATTTTCATAGGTGGAGCTTTATATTGATCCAAATCAAATTTCATAATTCTCGTATCAATTAAAAGACTAAAATCACCAACATTGATCAACCTTTCAAGGCAGTTTTTATTTTCCAGTGGACAAAATATATAATTCTTAATAATTGTTCTACTTATTTCAGTTTCGTTATCTAAATACGAACGCATCTTAAAGAATCCTCCATATTTTATATTAGAAGCAACCAAATCATCCAAATTGGATATTTGCTTATAAAATACTGGTTTGAATAAAAATGAAATTAATAAGCTTTGATATGATGCGTTTAGTATGAAAGTAACCATAGCCCAAAATATAAATAAAATTCTTAATTTAACACCAAAAGGTTGATTTGGTACTGTAGTCACTAGCATCCTTAATATATATAGGAAATTATTAAAATATGCTTTTTTATTACCTAAAAAGGTGAAAAATATTGTCAATATTAATAATGTAATTAATAAAGTACCCCAAATATAGTAATCAAATATAATAAATATATTAGTCCATGGTTTTTTAGGTTTAGCATATTGTACAAAGAATTTAAAATTTACAAAGCAATAAGGATATGTATATTCAACAAATCCCAATTTTTCAGAATCAGGTGCAAGGAATCCTAATGTATTATCAGCAGTTCCATTTAATAACATGTTTAAATAAACATTAGTAGTATCAACGCTTCTATATATTCTGATTTTAAACTCGGGTTTTAATTTCAGTCTTGTAGTTGCTTCACGTAAAACAATTATTTCAATTCCTGAATTATTTTCAAAGTTCTCTGTCCCTACATAAGGAGATATGTTAGGGCTGATGATCACATATGAACAATTTTTAAAATAAACATATTGAGTGGAATTAAATATTGGTTTTTGGAGATTGCTGCAGTTTGATAATTTTATTGGTTTTATTTCCTGGCAACTTTCTTCCATAATTGGGTAATATGTATATAATTGCAAATTGTTAGTGAGTACTATAACGTCTAATAAGTTGTGTTTCCAAAATAGATTAAATATTTCGGTTATATTATTGCCTTTATAGATAATTAATGCCGGTATTCCCCATGTTACAAATTTTGATCTGTATAGATTGACTATTATATGATTCAATGTTGTTAAATTTGCTGCACTTATTACCAAATATTTGAATTTATTAACATTTGTTTGTATTTGATATTTCGAATTTATTGTAGTAAACATAAATTTTGTAGATATTGATGCTTCAAATTCATCAATTACGTATAAAATTCCATTATCAAAATTGTTGATTATATTTAAAGCACATTTATTTAATTCAGTGTTTATACATATACATTTTATTATAAAACATATTATTAATATGGTTTTGTACATTATTTGAAAAGCAAACTAAGCTCTGCTATTATTAGGAAGGTTATAGTTACAATAACTCATTTATTATTTTATATATTATTTTGGTATAATTAGATTTTAATTATTATTGTTTTTGTTTGAAACTTTTTCTGTTTTTAGATTATTTATTTGATTGATATAAATAACAGTCTTAATAATTATGTAATAATTATTGTATTTATGTAGAAAGTTTCATGTTGAATAAACTTGTCAAATCAACCACTTTCTTAAAAAAGTAGAAAATAAAAAATGTTAATAAATGTTGAATACTTTGGATAAAGATTTAATTCATTAAGTTTATGGTAGCAATACTAATTAGGCCCAATGTTGCCAAATTGTATAAAAATTCAATGTTTGATATAATTTCTTAACCCCATTACAAAAAAATAACTAAATCAAAGTAAGCTAACTTAATTTTACTCAAAATTGGACGTATCAAATTAGATACATTTTACACAGTTTGTAGCAATACTAATAAGGCATATTGTTGCCAAATTGTATAAAAATCCAATGGTTGGTTTACAAATTATAATATGATTTCTTAACCTCACTACAAAAAATTAAATAAATCAAAGTAAGCTAATTTTATTTTATTCAAAATTAGACGTATCAAATTAAGTACATTTTACACAGTTGGTAGCAATACTAATAAAGTACATTATTGCCAAGTTGTATAAAAGTCCAATGTTTGATTTACAAGTTATGATATGATTTCTTGACCTCACTACAAAAAATTAACTAAATCAAAGTAAGCTAACTTAATTTTACTCAAAATTGGACGTATCAAATTAGATACATTTTACACAGTTGGTAGCAATACTAATAAGGCACATTATTGCCAAATTGTATAAAAATCCAATGTTTGATTTACAAGTTATGATCTGATTTGTTAACCTCACTACAAAAACTTGACTAAATCAAAGTAAGCTGATTTAATTTTATTCAAAATTGTATTAAAATCTAATGTTTGGTTTACAAGTTATAATATGATTTTTTAAACGCACTTAAAGAAAATAACTAAATCAAAGTAAGCTAAATTAATTTAATTCAAAATTGAACGTATCAAATTAAATACATTTTACACCGTTGGTAGCAATACTAATAAAGCCCATTGTTGCCAAATTGTATAAAAATCCAATGTTTGATTTACAAGTTATGATATGATTTTTGTAACCTCACTACAAAAACTTGACTAAATCAAAGTAAGCTGATTTAATTTTATACAAAATTAGGCGTATCAAATTAGATACATATTACACAGTTGGTAGCAATACTAATTAAGCCCAATATTGCCAAATTGTATTAAAATCTAATGTTTGGTTTACAAGTTATAATATGATTTTTTAAACGCACTTAAAGAAAATAACTAAATCAAAGTAAGCTAAATTAATTTAATTCAAAATTGGACGTGTCAAATTAAATACATTTTATACAGTTGGTAGCAATACTAATAAAGCACATTATTGCCAAATTGTATAAAAACCCAATATTTGATTTACAAGCTATGATATAATTTCCTAACACCACTACAAAAAATTAAGTAAATCAAAGTAAGCTAATTTAATTTTAATCAAAATTAAACGTATCAAACTTAATACATTTTACACAGTTGGTAGCAATAGTAATAAAGCACATTGTTGCCAAATTGTATAAAAATCCAATGTTTGATTTACAAATTATGATATAATTTCTTAAACTCACTACAGAAAATTAACTAAATCAAAGTAAGCTAAGTTCATTTTATTCAAAATTGAACGCATCAATTTAAGTACATTTTACAAAGTTGGTAGCAATACTAATAAAGTACATTATTGCCAAATTGTATAAAAATCCACTGTTTGATTTACAAGTTATGTTATGATTTTTTAACCTCACTACAAAAACTTGACTAAATCAAAGTAAGCTGATTTAATTTAATTCAAAATTGGACGTATCAAATTAGATACATTTTACACAAATGGTAGCAATACTAATAAAGCCCAATGTTGCCAAAATGTATAAAAATCTAATGGTTGGTTTACAAGTTATGATATGATTTCTTAACCCTATTACAAAAAACTAACTAAATCAAAGTAAGCTAATTTAATTTTACTCAAAACTGAACGGATCAAACTTAATACATTTTACACAGTTGGTAGCAATAGTAATAAAGCACATTGTTGCCAAATTGTATAAAAATCCAATGTTTAGTTTACAAATTACAATATGATTTCTTAAAGCTACTACAAAAAATTAACTAAATTTAAGTAAGCTAAATTAATTTGATTTAAAATTGGACGTACCAAATTAGATACAATTTACACAGTTGCTAGTAATACTAATAAGGTACATTATTGCCAAATTGTATACAAATCCAATGTTTAGTTTACAAGTTATAAAATGATTTCTTAAACCCACTACAAAAAATTAACTGAATCAAAATAAGCTAATTTAATTTGATTCAAAATTGAACGTATCAAATTAAATACATTTTACACAGTTGGTAGCAATACTAATAAAGCCCAAAATGTATAAAAATCTAATGGTTGGTTTACAAGTTATGATATAATTTCTTAACCCCACTACAAAAAATTAAGTAAATCAAAGTAAGCTAATTTAATTTTATTTAAAATTGGATGTATCAAATTAGATACCATTTACACAAATAATAGCAATACTAATTAGGCCCAATGTTGCCAAATTGTATAAAAATCCAATGTTTGATTTACAAGTTACGATATGATTTTTTAATCCACTACAAAAAAATTAAGTAAATCAAAGTAACTAATTTAATTTTATTCAAAATTAAACTTATCAAATCAGATACATTTTACACAGTTGATAGCAATAATATTTAGGCGCCTTGTTGCTAAATTGTATAAAAATCCAATAATTGATTTACAGATTACAGTATGATTATTTACCCCCTTACAATTAATCAAATTAATAATAACAAGCTAAGATCATTTTATTTAAAATATCTATCTAGCCATCTTTTTCTTCTGATACAACGTCACAAAGTTTGTTAAGTCTTGTGTTTTGTATTTTATCAATATTTAAAATAGATTGTGGATGAATAAATGCTAAAAAAAATAACTTTAATCCGGTTATTTGCACAAATATCAATTTCTAAACTATTTACCTAATAAAGTCAAAAATTAAAAAATCTGGTTATATTCAGAAAGAATTTGTGGCCAAAAACGATTGAAAAGTGTAACATTCTATTTATAAAATGTTAAAAATTCGGTCTTGAAACAACAAAATATTGTCAGAAAACACCAAAAATAGCAAAATTGGAACATAAACTGTTAAAAAATGTACAAATCTATTAATAAAATATCAAAAATAGCTAAATCAAGCCTGGTAAAAAGCACAAAAAATTCGGCTAAAAACGACAAAATTTTGTTCATAAGATTACATAAATAACAAAATACGATCGTAAAACATCATAATTTTGGTAGAAAGCACCAAAATCCAGCTAAAAATTGTTAAAAATGTAAAATTCTAATTCATAATATTTCAAAAACAGCAAAATTTAGCGTTAAAATATAAAAATGCGGTTAGAAAGTAAAAAAACGGCAAGAAACTGATAAAAAGTGCAAAATTCTTTTCATAAAATGTCAAAAATAGCTAAGTCCAGCCTAAAAGCATCAAATATTGGTAGAAAGCACAAAAATTCGGCCAAAAACAGCAAAATTTTGTTGATAAAATTACATAAATAGCAAAATCCGGTCGTGAAACATTATAATATTATTAAAAAGCACCAAAATCCGGCTAAAAACTGTTTGAAAATGTAAAATTCAAATTCATAAAATGTCAAAAATACCAAAATTTGGCGCTAAAACATAAAAATGTAGAAAAACCGCAACAAATTTATAAAAAGTGCAAAATTCTTTTCATAAAATGTCAAAAATAGCTAAATCCGGCCTTAAAACATCAAAGATTGGTAGAAAGCACTAAAATCCGGCTAGAAACTGTTAAAAATTTGTTCCTAAAATTACTTAAATAGCAAAATACGATCGTAAAACATCATAATATTGGTAGAAAGCACCAAAATCCGGCAAAAAACTGTTTGAAAATGTAAAATTCTAATTCATAAAATGTCAAAAATACCAAAATTTGGCGATTAAACATAAAAATGTTCTTTAAAAATAAAAAAGCGGCAACAAACTGATAAAAAGAGCAAAATTCTTTTCATAAAATGTCAAAAATAGCTAAATCCGGCCTTAAAACATCAAAGATTGGTAAAAAGCACTAAAATCCGTCTAGAAACTGTTAAAAATTTGTTCCTAAAATTACTTAAATAGCAAAACCCGGTCGTAAAACATCAAAAAATGGTAGGAAGCACTAAAATCCGGCCAAAAATGACAAAATTTTGTTCATAACATTACATAAATAGCAAAATCTGGTTATAAAACATCATAATACTGTTAGAAAGCATAAAAATCCGGCTAGAAACGGTTAAAAAATGTAAAATTTTAATTCATAAAATCTCAAAAACAGCATAATTCAACGTTAAAACATAAAAATGCGGTTAGAAAGTAAAAACGGCAACAAACTGATAAAAAGTGCAAAATTCTTTTCATAAAAAATAAAAAAAAGCTTTGCAGTTAAAAAAAAAATTAACAAAAATTGACCATAAACTGTTGAAAAGTGTAAAATTCTATTCATAAAATATCAAAAATAGCTAAATCCAGCCCTAAAATATTAAAGATTGATAGAAAGCACTAAAATCCGGCCAAAAACAACCAAATTTTGTTTATAAAGTTACATTAATAGCAAAATCCGGTCGTAAAACATCATAATACTGTTAGAAAGCACCAAAATACGGCTAGAAACTGTTAAAAAATGTAAAATTCTAATTCATAAAATCTCAAAAATAGCAAAATTTGACGTTAAAACATAAAAAATGTTGCTAGAAAGTAAAAAAATAGCAACAAACTTATAAAAAGTGCAAAATTCTTGTCATAAAATGTAAAAAATAGCAAAATCCGTCTATGAAGTATTGTCATAAAGAACCAAAGATTGAGTATGAATTGTTAAAATGTAAAGTTTTATATAAAATCTCAAAAACAGCAAAATTAAAAAAATTAAATAGTCATAAACATTTAAAAAGTGTAAAATTCTACTTATAAAATATCAAAAATAGCTAAATCCGGCCTTAAAACATCAAAGATGGTAGGAAAGACTAAAATCCGGCCAAAAACGACAAAATTTTGTATTAAAATTACATAAATAGCAAAATACGATCGTAAAACATTATAATATTGTTAAATAGCACAAAAATGCGGCTATAAACTGTTAAAAATGTAAAATTCTAATTAATAAAATCTCAAAAATAGCGTATAATACATAAAAATGTTGTTAAAAAGTTAAAAAAACGGCAACAAATTTATAAAAAATGCAAAATTCTTTTCATAAAATGTCAAAATTAGCTAAATCCGCCCTTAAAACATTGAAGATTGATAAAGAACACTAAAATCCGGCCAGAAACAACCAAATTTTGTTTATAAAGCTACATTAATAGCAAAATCCGGTCGTAAAACATCATAATACTGTTTGAAAGCACCAAAATCCGGCTAGAAACTGTTAAAAAATGTAAAATTCTAATTCATAAAATCTCAAAAGCAGCATAATTTAGCGTTAAAACATAAAAATGCGGTTAGAAAGTTAAAAAAAGCGGCAACAAACTTATAAAAAGTGCAAAACTCTTTTCTTAAAATGTCAAAAATTGCTAAATCCGGTCTTGAAACATTAAAAATTGGTAAGAAGCACTAAAATCCGGCCAAAAATGACAAAAATTTGATCATAAAATTACATAAGTAGCAAAATCCGGTCGTAAAACATAATAATATTGTTAGAAAGCACCAAAATCCGGCTATAAACTGTTAAAAAATGTAAAATTCTAATTAATAAAATCTCAAAATAAGCAAAATTTGGCGTTAAAACATAAAAATGTTGCTAACAAGTAAAAAAACTGCAACAAACTTATGAAAACTGCAAAATTCTTTTCATAAAAAGTAAAAAATAGCAAAATCTGGCTATGAAAACTTGTCACAAAAAACCAAAGATTGAACATAACTGGTAAAATGTAATTTTTTTGACAAAATCTCAAAAATAGCAAAGTCCTGCGAAAAAATATCAAAAAATTGTTAGAAAGTTTCAATATCCGGTCATAAACTGTCAAAAAGTGCAAAATTCTATTTATAAAACGTCAAAAATAGCAAAATCCGGCCATAAAGTTTAAAATATTGTCAGAAAGCACCAAAATTTATTATAAACTATTAAAAAAAAATGTAAAATTCTAATTCATAAAATCTCAAAAATGCCAAATTTTGGCGTTTATACATAAAAATGTTCTTGAAAAGTTAAAAAAAACGGCAACAAACTGATGAAAAGTATTATCACAAGAAACCAAAGATTGAGTATAAATTGTTTATATGTAAATTTTTATTCAAAATCTCAAAAACAGCAAAATTAAAAAAAAAGGTAATGGTAAACAGTTGAAAAGTGTAAAATTCTACTCATAAAATATCAAAAATAGCTAAATCCGGCCTTAAACATCAAAGATTGGTAACAAGGACCAAAATACGCCCAAAAACAACAAAATTTTGGTAATAAAATTACATAAATAGCAAAATAAGGTCGTAAAACATTATAATATTGTTAAATAGCACAAAAATCTAGCTATAAACTGTTAAAAAAGCGGCAACTAACTTAAAAAAGTCCAAAATTCTTTTAATAAAACGTCAAAAATAGCTAAATCCGGCCTTAAAACATTAAAGATTGATAGAAAGCACTAAAATCCGGCCAAAAACGACCAAATTTTGTTCATAAAGTTACATTAATAGCAAAATCCGGTCGTAAAACTTCATAATATTGTTAGAAAGCACCAAAATCCGGCTATAAACTGTTAAAAATCGTAAAATTCTAATTCATAAAATCTCAAAATAAGCAAAATTTTGCATTAAAACATAAAAATGTTGCTAGTAATAAAAACTGCAAAATTCTTTTTATAAAAAGTCAAAAATAGCAAAATCCGGCTATAAAAAATTGTCACAAAAAACCAAAGATTGAGCATAAAGTGGTAAAATGTAATATTTTTAACAAAAGCTCTAAAATAGCAAAATTTAGCTATGAAATATCAAAAAATTGTTTCAATATCCGGTCATAAACTGTCAAAAAAAGCAAAATTCTATTTATAAAACGTCAAAAATAGCAAAATCTATGGCCGGA